>BQNB010093774.1:0-7500 GCA_026074375.1 Tanacetum coccineum
TTTATTTTTGTAAAATATACAAGGTTAAATAAAGAAAAATAAAATAGAAAATGATTTCTACAAAAGATTACAAAATCTCTCAAAGATTACAAAAGATTTTTTAGTCGGATGTACAGTAGCTGGTTTCATTGGACCATCGCCGGTTCCCTTTGATTAACAAGCCGATTCCATTGCTACAGTGTCGTCGGTTCTGTTCAGCTTTTTCCTATAAATAGAGGAGCTTTTTCAATTCATTTTTCACCACTTTTAACACACTTTCTCCACCATTTTTCACACATATAAATCTGTAAGAATGCATCCATAAAACCCCATGATCATAATGCATCTAACTCTCATTTTGTTGTAAGCATACACCCAAAATGATTCACCGAATCAAGCATCAAGATCTTGCCATCCACATCCACCAAAGCAAGAGTTCTTGCCATTTCCATCCATCACCAAGCATATACATAAGAAGATCTACAAGACTAGAGATCTCATGTCATTCATCCATTTGAAGACTTCCCGTCAATGAAAGTTCTTTTAGATCATCATTCATTCATTTTTATTTATCAATCAAACACCATGTAATATGTAGAGGTTATATGGGTTATTTCTAGTGGGTTAGAATATGGGTTTTATTGTTGTGTTGAAAAGGATGTTAGATTGGTTCTACCTTGATCTAGAACTTAGTATTTAGCTTTGTACCAGATAAAGTGTAAGCGACGATGGGTTGGTTCTACCCGGTGTGTAAGAACTCGATATTCAGCTTTGTATCGGAAAAAGTGTAAGCGATGTTGTGTAAGGTTTTCTCCGCCGATAAGGGAGCTTGTTGATCTAGTATAGTAACTCCCGAGTTGGGTACTTGGGGAGTGGAGTAGGACAGAGAGGAGCTCCGTGACCGAACTACTATAAATCATCGTGTTTAGTTTGCTTACTTATTTACATATCGTTATCTCTTTACTTTATAATTATGTTTGTATTATTTCTTGATGTTTATGCTTGTGTTATGACAACTTGTTTAATCTATGATTTCCATTATTTATATAGTCATTGACTATATTTGGTACAATTCCTATTAAGTCACGATTGATCGGCCATTTGATAATCGAAAACGAATTCACCCCCTCATACGTTTTGACTAAGAGGGTGGAGATATGTGTTTTTTTTTTGGTGATAAAAGATTGAAAATGAATTGTGTGTGAGAGAGAGAAAGATGATAGTGACTTTAGAGAAATTATAATCTAGTGTTACGCACCTTACAATAAATTACCATATGTATTGTGATAAAAGTTATTAATCTGGTGTTCCGCACCTTAGTAAAACAACACATGTTGCATTTTTATTAGAAAGCTAATAGTTTGACAGCAGTTATTTTTGATCTTGTGGTTCTTATTCATTGATGCATGATCTACGGCTGGTACTGAAAGTTGAATTACAGCCGTAAGAATTAAAAGTAGCAAGATCTAACGGCTTTGGAAAAAAAAAAAAAAAGGAAAAAAAAGGGATGACAGGGGTTCATAAAATAGGTTACGACTCGCGGCATACATTAAGAATAAGGATATTTGTCGCCACAATACTAGTTGCGTTTTGAGCATTAATTTATAATCAATAATATCAAACAGAGCAGTTTAAAGGCCAACAAATATTGACATAAATGTTATAATCAGTTTAGCCCATTAATACCTTGAGTAATAACAGAGGTGTTTGCTTCTTACATCTAGATATAGAGACTATATGTAGAAATCTTATCTTAACTACTTATAAAGCATAATAACTTTTTATTTTTAGCAATATTGAATTTTTAACTCACACACATCTATGTGTTGTGTACAACTCATACAAACATAATTAAAACGTGAACAAATTAAAAAAAAATAAAACAAATACACTAACATATTATATACTCCTCATTAAAACAACTCTGTTACATAAATATATATTCCATATTCTACACATTTTTCAACTCTTAAGATAACATCAGCTTGTATAACTTTTTTATTTACTTAGATCAATACGCCCATATTAAAACACACCGAATTACATTTAAAAAGTACAAGATATATTCACATGTACTAATAATTTTAAAGGGCATCACCACCAATTAAATACAACTCCAATTAAACACCTTTTTTTACGCAAATAGTACAATAATATTTTTCACAATGTACAATTCTAAACAAGCTATAATATAATCCAGTATAACTAGTTAACACACTAATTAATGTTATTTTAAACACCATTAAAATTAAAAAGTACTTGTTATTTATTTACACATTGTACAAATAACTAAAAACACACTCAAAAGCTTCATTACAATTTTTTTTTTTTTCTTTGTTTTATTTTTTTTATATTATTTTTTTTTTTTTTTATTTTTTTTTTCTTTTTCAATTTATTTTCTTTTCATATGCTAGAAATGTTGTGGTTACAATATAGTTTTGAAAACCGAACCGGACCAACGGGCTCAACTGAGAACCCGTCACCGGTTCGGCTAGCCAATAGCTACCGGTTCGTCTAGCTAATAAAAGCCGTCCGAAAGCGAACCGGAAAGGACTCGTCGAACCAATATACAAACGGGTGAACCGGGATATATTTCTCTGGTTAAACGTCACAGGGTACCCGCCGTCGCAATGCGCGTTCCATGCTAGTTTCTTATACTCTTTTAAAACCACCTCTTTGGACGAAATTTCATGCTGTCTTATTTTCTCACTTTGTGTAATGAATGCCAAAGGCCTATGACACATGAGATGTAAATTTGGGAAAACAAAATCTAGACCTGAAAAGTAAGCCAGGTTTTAGTTCTTAAAAGTTAAAACCATAAAACATTCATTTTGGTTCTGGTTTTAGGCAGAAGCTTAACCAAATTGAATTTACATATGCACACATGAAACAACCCATTCAAGAAGAAATTATGGCAGATCATGTTCAACAAGAAATGACCCGAAATTAGATCTCAGTGGCTTTTATTAAGAGCATTTCCAATGTTGGCACTAAACTTTTGCACTATTTTAGTGCAAAGAGACATCTTTATAGATAGCTCTCACTAAAAAAATTGATTCCAATGTCTACACTAAATTTTGCATCTTTTATTTTAATGAGTTTAATTAACTTGTTTTTTCAACCTAATTTTCTTACATGAGTTTAATTTTTTTGGTATAACCGAAATTTGAACCGAACCGAATAAAATTTAAATTTAATTTTATATTTTTTTAAATTTAATTCTATAAATTTTTTGCATTAAAAATTATTGACACAATTTAGAGTATTTTTTTACATTAAAATAAATTTAAATGATTTTTTCATATATATAAATATATAAAATATGTATATATTTATATGCATTTGGTTTTCGGTTCGGTTTTCGTTTTAGATTGCCAAAACCATATCCAAACCGAAAACCGAATATTTAATTCGGTTCGGTTTTGGAAAATTCGGTTCGATTTTAGCAAATTAGGTTCGGTTATAAGTTTTGTTCGGTTTATTCGGTTTAATAACCGGACAATGCACGCCCCTAGCCAGATGCTTTTATAGCATGTTTTTGTCAAGAAAAAAAGAAGTTACATTTTATGTAATTGCATTTCAGTTCCTATTACAAATTAGAGTAAACATGCTCTCTTGTTCAAACAACAAGTTAAACATCCTCTCTTGTGTTGGGATTTTAGATCTAATTAACAATTAAACATATCATGAGTATGTGACAACCATGACTTGAGCAGGTTAGTCAAACCGTTAGTGTTGACTTATGTATCTGTTGCAATGTATGGTTTATGTGTTTATATGAGTTTATGTGGATTATGTGGGAAATTGGTAATCAATCTACTGAGTGTGATCATCTCAATGAGATTAGAATGGTGGTGAAATTTGTTGAATTCATTTCGTTCACTTTTAGGTGACAAGGAAATGATTTAGAGATTTAAGCGTTTTCGTGATTTATTGTGTAAGTATTATTACGTATACGTATTTTTGTGTTAGTGATTTAAGGAAAGTTTAGGTTTTAGAAGTTAGGTTAAGAAAAATGTAAATTTCTATTTTTGGAAATTTTAGGTGAAATAAAATGAAGAGTTATTTATTTTAAAAGTCTAGTAAATTACGTTTACGCAAAAAGGTATACGCAAATAAGCTTAGATTTTTATAAAAACTTAATGTAATGTTAATAAGTAAATAATTAGTAAATAAATAAATAAAATAAAAAGAAAAGAAAGGGTATTCGGCCGGTTTGGATTAAAAAGAAAAAAAAGGAAACAACAATTATACCATAACTAGGACTCTAGGTGTATAAATATCATACCATAACCCATAAAAACGAAATTCTTCCCACCCTATAGCTTAGTTCGGCCGAATCCATGAGAAGAGAAGAAAAAAAAATTAGGGTTTTGCTTTTGTGAAGAAAACAAGTTCTAAGGTAAGTTTTAATTAATCTTTGTTAATTATTAATCTTTAATCATGTAATAATTAATATGGTGGATAATTAGGGTTTCATTAAATCTAAAATTAATGAGTTATAATTATGTCATAATTATTAGGGTTTGATTAGGGTTAGTTTGATGCGAGTGTTAGGGTTTAAATTGCGTTAGAACTTGATTTAGGTTAGGGCAGAATTTAGGGTTGTGTTGTTCGGCTGTTATCTCGATGATGGTAATAGTTTTTGTCAAGTTTCCGGTGTCTATGATGTAGCTCAGAGAGTCTAGTTTCCAGAACATCTGGCCTCGAAAGTTTTAAAGGTCGGGAAGTCATTCAAATGTTGGTTACGAGAAAAGTTGTCAAAGCAGTAAGTTCGGGTCAGATTTAGCTAAGATTACGAGGTGTAAAACCCCCCACTTAAAATTTAAATTAGGATTAGCCAACCTACAGGAATTTAGTTCTATGTGTCTATTAAAAACCGCCAAAGTAGAGCTTCTGATTTGGAGTCTCAGTATGGTTTTTAGGTCTAAACTTTTTAGTGTTCGTTCAGATCCGAAACTGAGTAGTTAAAAGTTTGATTTTATTTGGGGCACTTAAGAGGAGAAATAAATTAGTGGAAAAATATTGGAGATAGTAAACTCATGATATTGAACCTGTGATTTTTGGTAAATTTTATAAAGCTCAGTAGGTATGGTTTAGAAAATGGTAAAGTGATGTCAACATTCTGCGTTTTCGGGTAAATTGTAAGACTTTGGAAAAGTGTGTAAACATGTTGGTTAAGGTTGGGCATGGTGTCGTGGTGACCCATGAGGGTAATTAAACACATTATATATCCATCATATGATTGTTACATGGGTATAAGTATTTGGCTTGGTCGCGTGTAACACGTGTTTGTTTTGATTGTTTAGTTTCGTGCAAGGATTTAGAATTTGCTTAAGCATTAGGTGAGTTTCATAGCCCCTTTTTCTTATATTTTCTTGGGGTGAAAATGATGCTATGAGTTTAAATGTTTTAGTTACTGTGATAATGTGTTTTAAATGAGACATAGACTATACGTGGCTATTGTATGTTATGTGCTACTTGCTATTGTGATATGGATCGTGGGACACGTTCCGTTCCCTTGTTTGTTGTGCTTGAGCGTGACCGTCTCAAGGCATTGATGGATTGTTAGTAGTGAGCGTGATCGTCTCATTGCTGTGGATTGTTGATAGTGAGCGTGATCGTCTCATTGTTGTGGATCGTGGGACACGTTCCGTTCCCTTGTTTGTGATGTTGAGCGTGACCGTCTCAACATGGTTTGGTGTGTTTGCATGTTAGCTTGTACGATAGTTCGTTTAATGTCCAGCTATGCTATGTTTTATTTATCACAGTAATTGGTTTTAAAGGATTGTTATGTGTGTCTTAAACCTATGACTCTCACCAACTTTATGTTGACGTTTAAGCATCATTTTCAGGTGAGCATCATGGGAATAAAATTGAGAGAAGTGGCTAGATAGAGACCATAGGATATCATGGAGCTTATTTCTTTATTGATATTGCATTGTTGGATTTTGGATAATTGTTGCATGTCTTTCTATTGGCGAGAACTGTTATTTCATCAATAAAGACGACTTATGGTTTTTGGTTAGTTTTATGGGTATTGTTATGACACTTTGTGTCTATACTTTGCTTATTTATTGCATGTAGAATTCTCTATATAGACACCTTTGTGTTGTGATGATATCCTTTCTCGTTACGCCTCGCGTTTCCGCCTTGGCGGGGTGTGACAGATTGGTATCAGAGCCATTTCGTTTGTGTATTTTGTCTACTACTTTTTAGTAACTATATATTATATATATATTATATATATATACTATATATTTATATATTCTATATATATAATATATATATATATATATATATTTATATATCTTAATATATATATATAATATATATATTATAGATATAATAGATATTATTTATAGTTATATATATATATATATATATATACCATATATATATATTACTAAAAAGTAGTAGACAAAATACACAAACGAAATGGCTCTGATACCAATCTGTCACACCCCGCCAAGGCGGAAACGCGAGGCGTAACAAGAAAGGATATCATCACAACACAAAGGTGTCTATATAGAGAATTCTACATGCAATAAATAAGCAATGTATAGACACAAAGTTCATACAATTACCATAAATACTTACCAAAACATAAGGCGTTTTTATTGATGAAACGAAAGTTCTCTCCAATTGAAAAGACATGCAACATTTAATACAAAATCCAACAATGCACATTTCATGAAATAAAGAAATAAAGCTACAGGGATTGCATTATGGTCTCTATCTAGCAACTTCTCTCAATTTTATTACCCATGAGGACTACACTTGAAAATGATGATGCTTAAAAGTCAACATAAAGTTGGGGAGTGTCTTAGGGTTTAAGACACACATAACCTGTCCATTAAAACCATTACTGTGATAAATAAAACATAGCATAGCTGCAACATTATAACGAAACTCATCGTACAAGCTAACATGGCATACTACACCTTACCTTGTTGAGATGGTCAACGGCTCAACATCTACACAAACAAGGGACGGAAGACACGTCTCATGATCCACTACAATGAGACGATCCGGACTCAATATCAACAATCACTTTGTATGAGACCGATCACGCTCACTACTCATAATCTATCAATGACTTGAGACGGTCTACGCTCAAGCACAACAAATAAGGGAAGAAATGTGTCCCAAGATCCTATACAATAGCAAGTAGTACATAAAATACAATAGCCACGTATTATAGTCTATGTCTCATTAAAACACTTATCCTACAGTAACATAAACATTTAAATCTCATTGCATCATTTTCTCCCCAGAATAATATAAGAAAAAGGGGCTATGAAACTCACCTGATGCTTAAGCAAATTCTAAATCCTTGCACGAAACTAAACAATCAAAACAAACACGTGTTACACGCGACCAAGCCAAATGATTATGCCCATGTAACAATCATATGATGGATGTATAATGTGTTTAATTACCCTCATGGGTCACCACGACACCATGCCCAACCTTAACCAACATGTTTATCACTTTTCCAAAGTCTTACAATTACCGGAA
>BQNB010093774.1:15000-26281 GCA_026074375.1 Tanacetum coccineum
CTTGGAGTTTAACTTCATTTCTCCTCAAAAAGGTGAGCTTGCATCATCCCTAGTGAAGTTAAAATATCTACTCAAACACCTTTTGTTGTTGCGTCCCCTAGGTAATTGTTCTTGGTCTATAGCGGATCCATGGATCAAAGTTGAAAGCTTGACTTACAAAATGGTTAGTTTCGTGCAACATAGAAAATATGAAAACTATATGATGAATGACATCTTCCTTTTGGACGAAACACAAAGGATTGTCGAAGAGTAAAAATGATAATGAATGCGTGCATGCTCCCCCTTGACGAGTGCTCCTCCTTGTTCGAGGCATCAAGATATGATTAAAAATCTAAAACTAGATTCGTCCTTGAATGAGTAAAATATATACAACAAAGTGTATATAAGATGCACTCTATAAAAGCTCGACAAAAGCTCTCTCTTGCTTGAGGGCGTCAAGTATGATCCTTCAAAACAAAAATTAGTGTAATAATAGCTTTTGTCAGTAGACAAATATGTCATATACAAAAAAGTGTATAGACGACTTAATATGATTTCTTGACGAATTTGCTAACCTTGCTAGAGGTATGTAAAATAATAATATCAAAAAGAAAAATAAACAGGTTTTTGTAAAACTTTTTCCTTGGTATGAGTATAGCCATATTTACCAAAATGTTTAATTTGTGCTTGAAACCTACAAAAGTTAATTATTATTTTGTTAACATTGTTAGGAGTTATAAGTATGCCTTATACATGCCAATCGGTTTGTATATGTGTGAACCTAAAAGTGTTAGGATATATGACTTATATTTCATCCGTTATGAAAAATATGCCATACATACTAAATTGAATGTTTGATCTTCAATAACAAATTTGTGCAATCAGATACTTCGTCTTTGATGATGTCATATTTATATAATATGTATAGAGAATGCAATATGATTCAATATAATCTAGTTTGGAGTATGTGTTTCCAAAGGAAACATCCTAGGAAGTTTTTTAGAAGTAAAATAAAAAGTATTATCCTACTACTTTCATCATCGTAGTTGGTTTTGATGGAGAGGTTTAAAGGTTTTAAGGGTGTGGTTGAGAATGAGACGCATTTTATTACGAAATTCACTTGGCTTTTGGCAAAGTTGATTATGAGTGTTAGGATATGTGAATGGTGATTTAACCTTCATGGGTTGAATTAGTTGTGAGTTACTAGTAGGTTGTGGTTATGGTGGTGGTAGCGGAAAGATTCATGATGATTCTTTTTGTAAGAAAGACTCGGTGGATGACTTAATATTGATAGAAGTAAAAATGTCTTCTCACTAAACCTTACCTTGTTTGTTAATGAGGCAATTGAGGTGATAGAAATGATGACTTTGTGAGTAGTGAAATATGAGGCGGAAGGTGGTGATGACAATGTAAGCAACTATCAATATATGCTTATTAATAAAGTGGAGACGATGATCATGTACGGATATGTAATGAAAAATATGAATCAAAGAATGATAAATATGCGAATAAGCACAAATTAGTTTGATAAAGATATCGATCCTTATTGTCCTTCAATAATTCACTAATGGTGTTAGTTGAAGGGTTTAATGCTAGAAAAGTAAGTATATCATTTTGCAACACTATGATAGTTCATTATTTTATAACAACAAATATTAAAGATACTTATTCATGTATTTTTTCACACAATATAGTGTTAACTTGTAGACTCATAGATAGAAAAAGTATGCATTCAATTCTGGGGGGACAAATGAGTAACATTAGTTTGTTTACGCTGTTGAGAACAATGAAAGCGAAGGGAGTTTGAGTAGATTAAGGTGTAAGAAAAAGAGTATGTAAAATGGTAAAAGACGTGTAGTGAACAAGTAGCAGGTTTGTAGAAGAGTAGTTCCGAGTGGAGAACAGAGCTAGTAAAGGAGCTGTTTGTCTACCGTAACGAAAAACCGGAAAAAGTATTCAACATCCCAAGCGCAAAACCGTAGTGAAGGATAAAGAAGAACAGGTCGGTGCAACGGGAAGTAGCAAAAGGGGTTCCTCAGGATAATATAAATTTAGAGGGAGTGGATGAGTCTCGAAGAAAAGTAAGATAAAATGTGTTAGTCTACTTTATCAAAAGGAGAAGAATAAAAGTGGGTTTAAAGGTACGAAGGGTTTAGTGGCATTACGCAGCTGATGTTCATAAAGGTGCAAGGAATTTATAAAGTTTGGGGACTATGGCAAGTGAGAAGCAGACAAAGATGAGAAAACACAGAAGAGAAGTAGTTTTAAGTGTCAAAGAAGAAAGAGGGGTGGTGTTGTATGGAAAGGAAAGGAACGGGTGTCTAGAGCCTTAAAGAGAAAGACGGAAGTTGGCTAGTTTACGTCTGTCAACCTTGTAAACTATTCACAACCTCTAACTAGTAAACCCTGCTTTAACCACTATCTCCCTACTCTAACCGCTCTTTCCCATTCTCTCCTTTCCCACACAAACGTCTATTTATCCTAACAACCTTCCCCCCCCTCGCTCCCCTTACTTCCCCATCCTTCCCCCTTGAAACCCACCTCCTCCTAGCCCCTCTATCTTACCCATTCTACTTCACTCATACCCTACCCTCCCTCTCCTCTACCCCCCCCCCTATCCCCTTCCTCTACAACTAGCGAAGAGGAGGACAAATGTCATGCAATAGCTTTTAAAAGGCATAATAAATGTTCGAAAAAAAATTATCAGAGTTGGATGTTCTATGAGTTTTAGAAGGACTTAAGAGCTAGATAAGTCAAAACTAACTATTGGGCGACCTTAATCTATAAAAATGTAGTTGGTGAATAAAAAGGATGCAAGTTATAAATCCTTAGTGTTAATAATTAATATACAAACTCCATCGCAATATAATGTACATGTGCAGTTGTGGTTCGCTCCCGATGTGACACGAAGAAATGGTGGAGGATGTATATTTAGGATTGGTATCCATATTAAGTACAAGAGCTATGTCGGAGGTGTGGCCGATGTGTTGTCCGAAAGAAAGTGATACCGATTCCTAGCCTAATAATGTAAATAGAAATAATAATGTTGCAAGTTAGAAAATAAATAGTGAAAGTTTCATTCTCTAAAACCAAGGTATTCTTTTTGAAACTAAGGTTTGCAAAAGTCTACAAGCTTTTTTCATCGGAAGTTCATGCGTTGATTAGTATTCTCCGGATGGGGTGTCAAAAGCCTTTGCATTACCCGTGATGGTGGTGTATGTTAGAGAAGAAAGTCATTCATGGGGAAAGTGAACCAACGATGTCTTAGCTAAAGAGGTTTTTGTTTGTTTTGAGTTGTAGTTATTGCTAACTGATTAAACATTTTTTTTTTTTTTTTATTAGACATAAAAGGCCCAATGGTTAAAGCTTAGTCGGATTTTAGATATCTAAATATGTGGATTTTAATGGCTTTAAATTAATTTGATACACACACACCAAAATATTGATTTATGTCGGGGTAGAGGATATTCACAAGTTGTAATTATTGTAGCCTTAAGATCTTAGTTCGTAATTAGAAGTGATCCTTATTTTAAGCTTAGCAGTGGGAAAACGTGAAAAAAATAAATAAAAATCGGGAATGATTGAAGTTATCTTTTTTTTATGATAATTTTCAAGTGTCTTTTTGTTCTATGTTCCTTAATAGTTACCCAATGAGGTTATGAAAACCATTACATTATGTCAACACAATTAAGTTGTAGGTAGGTAGTTAATTATTAAGAAAAATCTTAAAAGAGAAAAAATCTTTGAAAAAGGAAATCGGGTGTTTTATAACTTGTGATCTCTTAACTCTCTCAACAAAAATCTTTGCTACTTTTCAAAGTTTAGTTTGGGAAAAAGGGTTTTTCAAGGGGGTTTTTAAATTTGGTTATAAGGCATGTGATAATTGCTGTGAGACCACGCAATCGTTTTGTTTGGGGATTTTGTTAAGTGCTAAATGACACATATCCATTTATGCTATAAAATAGCCCAATCAAACCCAAACAGTCCCAAAAATTGGCAACAATAGGACTTGTATTTGTTTTTTGTGTGTGCAGGTATGGATATATCTAAAATCACAAGAAAAACGTCAAAATTTGGCGCAAGCTAAGGATATGAGAACGGAGAGTGTAACAAAGCCAGGATGCAAAGCCATGATAAAGTTAACCCTCAGGTCAAGCAGAGCTAAGGAAAGTCAACCCTAGGTAACATAAGTCAACCATAAAAAGACAAAATCCCTAAAATTTCAGAAAAGTCCAAAAATAGTCCCTAAACTCTTAATGGGCCTCAAAACCCTAAAAAACCTTACCCGGATACTATTTAAACCAAAAGCCCAATCCATAAGCCCATTATACTAGTCCATTAACCTTTTCATAAACCACAGGGACCTATGATGCCATTTTCAGAACTTTGTTTTAAACTTCAAATGGGAAAACTCAAAGGACAAGTGCCTGATTCTGCAATTTCTTCAAACTTTCAAAACTGAATTTTTACTTTTTCAGGTTTAAAACAAATGGCAGCCATAACCCAAACACTATTCACCGGTCTTCTCATTTCTCCAAGCTATAAAAAACAAAGGGCTTTCTACATTTTGAGGGGGTTTCGGATGGTTATTCAAGTGCTCCTAAACACATGGCAAGGTTAATTCAGTAATATCAAGAGCAATCATTTGTCATCAAACAATGAAGCACATGTCAGCATGAAAGAGAGCACACATGGATGTTGGGTTTTGCACTCATTTCACTAGAAAAGAAAAAAACAAAGTGAGCCTCAAAAGGATTGCCAGCTTGGCAAATCCTTATCTTGTGAGGTCACTTAGTGATCTAACGACACTTTACACTGTTGATCCATGATTGGTTGATCTAATGACAGAGATTGATGGGCGCCTCTAACAAACTCAAGGCCTACAAGCTTCATGGATCAGCTATAAATAAGACCTTCTATCACACACACCAGGGATCTTTTTCCTTTCTAGTTTTTTTTAGCTTAGTGTAGCTTTTAAAAGCTTATTGTAATTTTGATCAAGTTGTAATTCCTTTTTAAAGTAATGTAATTAGTTTTAATTAATGAATAAACATTAGTTTATTTTGTCACAATGTTTTTTTTTTCTTTCAACTATAAGCTCTTCATCTGCTAACTGTATCAATAAGCCTAATATAGCCTCATATCTATGCTCATCAAAAGGTCTCCAGCTATTGATTGAGCTTAACCAATCCTTAATTTACCCTTAACTTTTAAAATAAGAAGTTTACCTATGCATTTTGGACTTATTGACCATATTGGATAGGGGGAACATAATTTGGAAGAGTACCCAAGGACTTTTACTCCTAGCTTAATTATAAAGATAGGGAGCCCTACCCACCAACTTGTCAAGCAAAAGCTTAAGAGCATTTAAGCCTTGTTTAGCTAGGCCACTTATAAGTTCTCTTTTAAATTTCATTGTCACTTAATTTTTTAGCTTAATATCTACTTAAGTACTTATTAGTCTAAATTCTGCTTATTTGCTTATTTGTGTTGACTTATGCTCATTTGTGCTTCTTATCTATTTCTGATCATATATTGTTAGATTATTAGTTATAGAAGTTAGATTTTCTGTCTGTCTTATAAAACCATAAAAAACCAAAAATATTAGTTAGTTATATCATAGATCTTAATTCTAGCTTAAAGTAGTTGTTAATTTGTGTCAATTAGGTTTGAATTAAGCTAGTTAATGTCTGGTAATCAAGTTATCTTAAATAATTTTCAATTCAAAAGCTTTTTCAAATCTGTCTCAAAGTTAAAGGAGTGTTTGGTTTAAGCATTTTTGACCTCAAAAAGTCAAAACACTTTGTTCAAATTATATGAGCTAGTTGTATTTTCATTTAAGATTAGTTTTAATTCAGTTTTCAAAAGTTAATTTGCAAAAATTAAATAGTTATGGTTTATATTAATCATTTCAGCACCAGGGCATTTTGTTCCTTTCTTCTTGTTATTGATTGCTTGATCCAAGCCACTTAAGGCTTGATTGTAACATTCCGTATTTTCAGGTCATTTTTGACGTCATCTATTTTACTAATTATTTATTTTTTTCTTTCTCGTACGCGTTTACTTTTATTTTTAATAGTTAAATCGCGTAAGTTAAAAATTATCGTTTAGCATAAACGGACACCAAACAAATAAATGTTTACATCAAGCAAGTGTTAAGTAATTATTTTGACTTCATTTATAAGATATAATTTTTAACTTTTTTTTATTTTTATTTTTTATTGGTTATGTAAAGTGATTTTGTTTAGTCTCGATAAATTCACGTTTTGCACTCCCGGAACCACCAAAACTTTTCTACGCTTCAACAAATACCCACATTTATACCCAATACTCAAATTTTACAAAAAAATATATCATGTATATTATATACATACCGAGATTATAGCCATTTATACCAAGAAATATAATGAAACTCTTCCACTTTGGTCAATGTACAACATAACTGATTAAAACCATACCATACCTTGTCTCTTTGACCAAAAGACCAAGACCAAGACCAAAGACCCATCCCTAAGACCTTACCATGTTTCCTTGACTAAGTCTTGCACCATATATGCATGTATCTTATAAGAAATAGCTCACACATGCATAAACACTTAGCAAAGATAACAAAAACTCTTCCTTGGTGCTCCTTATAGCCCACGGCTCAAACACCCTCAATTAATAAATCCATAGCAATTTTTCTACAACCCATACACTCCTATATACATCCATTCTAAGATATTCTAAGGTGATCCCAAGCATTGGCTAACCTTTTTCAAGTATTAATCAAGAAAGGAAAGATTAAGGTTTTCTAAACCTAATCTAGGGTTTCATCTTGCAAGCTTTGGTTTTGTGGCTAAACAAGGGTTTATCACTTGATTATCATCATCATCACACATCCTAAGGTCTACTTGAACTCTTTATGTTCTTACAATTATCATTAATATGCATATGTTAATTCTTTATAGTTTAAATCACCATTAGGACATGTTTAACTTGTAAACTTGGAATTTTCTTGTAAATATAGTTTTATGAACTTATACACATGTTATATGGTTAGTAATATGAAGTTATAAATGAATACCTAAGTATTTTACAATCTTAATTAAGCTTAAAAAGTCTAAAGTGGTAAAACATAAAAACTAGGTCAAAAATGGACTTATGAATGTTAGTTGAACATTCTGTCCCAAAGTGTCTTAAAAATATACTTATTTTATGTTTTTATAAGATAATACATTTCACGACGATTCCGAAAAGGTAAGAAACTTGTCAAACGGATTAATAACGAAAAAGATATGGTAAAAACAAGTTATACGATTAGTAAACGGATTTATAAAAGAATTTTTATAAAAACATTTTATAAAAATTGTATAAACAGCAAGTGTTGATATTTTTAATAAATAATACATATTTTTAGGATTCCAAAATGATAAGAATCGTAATTTTTCAATTAATAACGAATGAGTTATGAATTTCGCGAGTTTACGACAATTAATACTTTTATAAAACTATTTTTATAAAAATTACTATTCATGACAGAAAGTTACATTTTTGTAAACCTCATAAACTATATAGTGCTCGAAAGAATCGCTAAAAACGGAGTTAAAACGAATAAGTTACGACATTTACGAGATTTACGATAACTAAATCTATAAAAATAAATATATAACTGTTATGAACAGTAAAAATCACTATTCATCAGAAAACTCAGATTTTGAAAATGTTATATTTTGATAACTCGTCTTAATACGAAGGCGTGGACGTAAGAAACGAAAGAAACGGACTTAAAACGAGAAAGTTACGCCAGTTTTACTAAAGTATACTTATAAACGTTTTTACTTTATAAATATGATTTCACTAAAACGATTAGATGGTGATGTAGCTATATAGAATTATATGTGGTATTAGTTAATCAAAGTACTATATTACTAGGGAGTTTCATAATGAGGCCTCTTCGGGGTGGCGTATCGACGAGTTGTTGGATTTACGATTTAAAGTGTCCTAGCTCCTCATACGTCACTACATGACCTCTTAATTATGATAGCCCGAACGATAGTATGATGAGCTATACGACCTATAAATAATCAAAGTGTTTAGTACTTATACGACCTATATTGGATTAGGTTGCCTTCGGATTCCTTCGTGACGCATTTTTCTATTGTGAATACTTGTTGATTACCATTCACTCGAGGTGAGTTCATAGCCCCCTTTTTACTACGTGATTGTTTTACAAAATCTACGGGGTGAATTACATTGCTTGTTTTACTATTGGACACAAGTGTTTTTCTAAGTGTTTTCAAAGTGTTTACAAAGTGTATGCTATCCAGATTACTGCCTGAATATTATTGCTAAGTTACCTTATTGCCGTGAAGTCCCTATTTATCATGAACCGTTAATTGCTATTGTAGTAAGCGCGAGTGTTGTGGATAGATCTATCGGGACTGACAATCCCCACCTTTCCTTGGGTCACTAGTTTGATCAAGGTGCATTTAACATTGAGAGGTGTTAGGTTGTTGGCAAGCATCCTATATTCTGATTGGGGCACAAATCTAGTTAAGGCTTCGGGGTCATGAGCTTAGTGCAATAATAAACGTTTTGGACTACTGAATGTGTTTCAGAGTCTACTATTACTTCGATCTTGTGGTCCACCCTTTTTACCGATAAACCTATGATTTCACTCAACCTTTGTGTTGACTTTTAGCATGTAATTTCAGGTCCTAGGGTATGAAGATTGGAGGGGAGCCGTGGCGGATATCAATGAAGACGGATTCTGTGTTTTATCTATATTCAATGCAACTTTTATTATCTTTAAAAACTTAAGTCATCTTTTGGGTATTATGAAGCTTTTGTTTAATTAAATATGTACTTGAAATGTTTATTACTCTTTTAAAACATATGGGACCTAATGTATAAACTCTGATATTTTGCTATGGCATCGAATGAAATCTTGTCTTAAACGTCCATTTATGGTCGTTTCCTATATCTTGATTGTTGTACTTTGACGTAGCACCCCATTGTTACCATTCCGCTGCTACCTGATTTTGGGGGTGTTACAGATGGTACCAGAGCCAAGGTTATAGGGAACTGGGTCATTTTCAAAACCTAGTCTATAACCACAAAGTTTAAAGGTTTTCTTTTCTTTCATTTTTAAATACAGAATCCTTCATCGCTATTCGATATCCACGCGCGCGTATTCCCTGATCCTTACTTACTTTTTCGATTGTCATTATTGCATTATATATAATCTTAGATATATAATACTTGGTTTAAATTCGATCTCTTACGTCTATCTTTTGACATATCAATATCTATTTCTATCGATCAATTATATAAATATCGACTATCCTGATTAATTTATGATTATTTATATCATTCTCCATTATTTACCATGTGCCATGACTCTGCATACCTTTACAAATTCTCGCTAGGAAGTTTTGATGTTATCATTGGAATGGATTGGTTGGCATACCACCGAGCTGTCATAGATTGTTATGAAAAGATTGTCCGTATTCCTCTTCCGAATGGCAAGATTCTTGAAGTTCAAGGCGAGAGGCCGGAAAAGGATCTTCGTCCACTTGCGTGTATCAAGGCTGATGAGAAAAAGCTTGATGACATCCGTGTTGTCCATGGTTTCCCTGAGGTATTTCCAGATGATCTGTTAGGTTTACCTCATGAGCGAGAGGTAGAGTTTCGCATCGATCTGATTCCAGGCGCATCGCTAGTTGTTAGATCTCCATACCGGTTAGCCCCTTCAGAAATGTTAGAATTATCGAACCAGCTTAAAGAACTTCAAGAGAAGGGTTTTATTCGACCAAGTCACTCACCATGGGGAGCACCCGTGCTCTTTGTCAAGAAGAAAGACGGTTCAATGAGAATGTGTATTGACTACAGGGAACTAAACAAGTTGACTATAAAGAACCGTTACCCTCTCCCCAGAATTGATGACTTGTTTGACCAATTACAAGGTGCGTGTTGTTTCTCCAAGATCGATCTTCGCTCGGGATATCATCAGTTGAGAGTCCGAGAGGAAGATATACCGAAGACCGCGTTTAGAACTCGATACGGGCACTTTGAGTTCACAGTCATGCCATTTGGGCTGACGAACGCGCCAGCAATATTTATGGACTTAATGAACCGCGTCTGCAAGCCGTATTTGGACAAATTCGTAATTATGTTCATTGACGACATCTTAATCTACTCAAAGTCAGAAGAAGAGCATGAAGTCCACCTAAAGATGATTTTAGACTTCCTCAAGAAGGAGAAGTTGTACGCCAAATTTTCAAAGTGTGAATTTTGGTTACAAGAAATACAGTTCCCAGGACAAGTGGTCAACTGTGATGGTATCCACATAGATCCTAACAAGGTTGAGTTGGTCAAGAACTTGAAGACCCCTGAGTCACCAACAGAAATCCATTCATTTCTAGGATTAACAGGATACTACTGAAGGTTTATCAAAAATTTCTCCAAAATCGCAAAGCCCCTCACCCTGTTGACTCAAAAGAATAAGATGTATGTGTGAGTCGATAAGAAAGATGGAGCTTTCCAAATTTTGAAGGAGAAACTATGCAATGCTCCTATGTTAGCACTCCCTGATAGACCCGATGACTTTGTGGTCTATTATGATGCATCAAAACAAGGTTTTGGGTGCGTGCTGATGCAGCGAGGCAAAGTGATAGCGTACGCATCAAGACAGTTGAAGATACATGAGAATAATTATACCACCCATGACCTGGAATTTGGTGCGATGGTGTTTATCCTTAAAATATGGAGACATTATCTTTATGGAATGAAAAGTGTCATCTATACTGACCACAAGAGTCTCCAGTACATCTTCGATCAGAAAGAGTTGAATATGCGCCAAAGGAGCTAGATCAAACTGCTTAGTGATTATGAATGTGAGATCAAATACTACCCAGGCAAGGAAAATGTAGTGGCAGATTCCTTAAGCAGAAAAGAAAGACTCAAGCCAAGACGAGTACATACTATAAGTATTACTATTCATTATGGACTTAAGACTAAGATTTTGGAAGCGCAAAGCAAAGCTTCCAAGGATCTCAAAGCCCCAGCTGAATGGATAAGAGGATTAGAAAGACACTTTGAGCAATGAGATGATGGTGAAATTTACTTCTTTGATCGTATCTGGATTCCATCGGTTGGTGATGTAAGGAAATTGATCATGGATGAAGCTCATACATCTAGATATTTAGTACATTTGGGTGCAGATAAGATGTACATTGATGAGTACGTTAGCAGATGTCTTACGTGTTCTAAGATTAAAGCCAAACATCAAAAACCCTCAGGATTTCTTCAGCAACCAGAA
>BQNB010093775.1:4183-26281 GCA_026074375.1 Tanacetum coccineum
GTCCACGCTTTCGTATTAAGACGAGTTATCAAAATATTACATTTTCATATTTTCAACCTACTGGTTAACGGTACTTTTTACTGTTCATGGACTTTTATAAAATTATTTTTTATAAAATTAGTCGTCATAAAGTCGTAAACGTCTTTGAAATTAAAAATTCTATCAAATTATGATATTTTTCAAATATATAGGTCTGAGATGAATAGTGATTTTTATTGTTCATAGTTTATAAAATTATTTTTATAAACTTTAACTATCGTAAACTTGCGAAATTCATAACTCCTTCGTTATTGATTGAAAAATTATGATTCTTAATGTTTTGGAATCCTAAAAATATGTAATATCTTATTAAAATAACTAATCTTATATATCAAAAGTATTTTATAACTTGTCTTTATAAAATTTCTTTTATAACCCCGTTTATTATCGTATAACTTGTAAACTACGTATCTCCTTCGTTATAGCAAATTTTTAAGTTTCTTACCTTTTTGAAATCCTCATGAGATGTAGTATTTTATAAAAATATAAAATGGATGCTTTATTTTTCGAATTCTAACAGAGAAGGTTTTTGATTTTATTGTAAAAATGTTTTTAAACACTAGTTTTTTTTTTATAACTTTTTAGTTAACCACTTTGTTACAAGTCCATGTACAGCAACTTATACAAATGTCTTACATCCTTATTGTTCATTAATCCAACATTTGTCCAAAATTACCAAAATCACATGATCCATGAGTTAACATACTCATATTGTTCATTAACTTTCCATAAGTATTACTTTTTTAGGGGTATAAAAAACTATGTTTTATAATAAATTTAAGTATAAAATTTATTTTTTATATAATATTTAATATAAATAATATATATAAATATTATATTATAATTATTTAACTTATTATATTTTCATTTTAATATTAATTATAATATTTTATTATATAAATAAAAATATAATATATCAAGAAATATATATACAATTTTCATATACATAAACCACACTTGTACAATACTTATACATCTATTCTTACATGATTTTAACAATAATATAGCACATGACAAGGTATATCATACCATGATCATAAGTAAAAATTCCATTTTTCATGTAAACAAGTTCCTTAGATGGTGAATAACTATACAAACATTATATATGCATAAAATCATGAATGTAAAGAGATTAACGTTTTTAGATAACCTTAATATGATGTAGGATGATGAAAAATATGATCTAAACCCTTGTTTAGCTACTAAACCCAAGCTTACAACACTTGAAAACCCTAGATTCCAAAGAAACCCTAATCTTGAACCTTCTTGCTTTAACACTTGTAAACCCCAAACCAAACCTTCTAAACACCTTAGATTATCTTAGATGTAACACCCCCATTTTTATATATCTCAGTGGAAGGGTCATTTGGGGTGCTACGTCTTAATACAATAACTCAAGTATAGAAAACGACTCGAAAAAAGACGTTTTTAAATATAACCATTCGAAATAAAAGTTTCACAACATAGGTCCCAAATATTTTCATAATCAATACATCATTTTCAAATATTTTCTTCGAATGATTTTCTTTAAATGGGCCTTCAAAATATTTATTTCATTAGCTTCTCTAAAATCTTCATCACCGAATTACCTTCAAGGACCTGAGATAAAACATGCTAAAAAGTCAACAATAATGTTGAGTGAATCCATAGAGTTTATATATATATATAATAATATATCTGTATATAAATATAGTATAATATATATATATATATATATATATATATATTAAATTCTGAACACAAGTATCATTTCTCAAAATCATCAAGACATAACGATGTGGATCAGACAAAAGTTGTATAGGGGAATGATTATAAGCCTCAATTGACATAATACGTTACCAAATAAATAAAAAATGCCCACTATACACCCTCGCTATGAGTGCATATTATTCTCTTATACAACGCATCCGTAGTGTCATTTTTCCAGAACGATACGTAGCCAGTCGTTACAGATTGGAGGTGCATCCTCCAAAAAGTAACTTTACATGTATAAGCGTCTACCATTAACCGGTAGTTAACCATTCATGATTTTCCGCAGGTCTTTTATCTAGGCGTTTAAGCTAACTTATAATAATCGACGGCTATAGCATACATTCGTGGTCCTTTGTGTTCTATTTTTTAAAAACAAGCATTTATCGCCCGCTCGCGGGTATTATAAAACAATTAAAGTATTAAAAATGCGAGGCTATGAACCAACACTAACGAGATATCAAAGGGAACCAGAAGGTATAATATGTCTTAACAGAAAAAAAACTTACGCACCACCTAGAAATAATATACGCGTCCTTAGATAAGCTTAGACGAGTAGTATTAACAATACAAACGAGCAACACAAACTTCCATTAAACACAACTTAACAAGCACTTGTACATATTCGAGCAGTGGTAATACCTTTTAATTCCGTTTGGTAGTACCAAGTGAAAACAAGCAGCTTTAACTTTCTTTTTAGCCTTAACATTACTAATACCCACGAAATAGTAGTAATACTTTTATCATTAACAGTACTAAGAAGTTAGCTATGGAAACAAATATACACATCATACCAGATCCATACCAAAGCAAACTAATCACGAATCAGTTTAAACCTTTACTTGAAACCCTAGCAGCATCAAAAACCACATAGCAGCATTAAGCATATAACAACAGTAGTATCTTCTAGTAGTACTAATATACGAGCAGCACTAATGTCGTATTGGCAGTGAGCAACATTAAGTACAAACCAGCACGCGTATACATTCACCAAAGAATCTGGTGCTATCTTCCTAATAACTTGACAAAAACTAAAACACCATAATCTTTTCTTATCACACAATCTGTTTCTAGCAGTCTTCATATATTGCCAATGATTAGTGATAAGGAAGAACGATGAAACAATATTAAGCTCTAATAACAATTAGTATTATCATATGTTTGATACCCTTATCAAGAAGATTGAAGACCACACTTTCTGGTTTTAATTAATTAGGGTTTGACATAAACCTTAATATTGACGCACTTTACCTTTTTCCAAAAATAAAACCAGAAACAGAAAACTTGATTGCAAACCTGTATGAATTGATGTCGAACCTTTGCTTTCAACCAATAAGAACCTTCGACACCATCTTCAAAGTTACTGATTTAACGAATTAGGGTTTCGCTGAAAAACCCTAACTCTATCGAATTAGATACCGAAAAAGAACATAATTATAAAATTCTTTTTACCAAAAATTAGAAACTTGAAAAACCTTGTTGATCCCAACTTAAGATCTATTCTTTAGCTTGTAAAGGTTAAGTTACTTTGGATAAATCCAAAACAACTATGGTAGAAACTTTGTGAATACTAAAGAGTATGCGAAATCTACTCTTTAATACTTAGAAGAATGTTAATGAAACAGTAAACTTTAAGAACAATGATATAACTGAAAAGCTCCAATATTATTATTATGAATAATACGAGTACTCTGTGTAGTACTAGGGTTTACAACCTTGAAGCTATGTATCAAAACGTCTATGACTATTGTATATACAAAACCATAACCTAGGATCTCCTTTTATACACTAAGGAGTCCTTTACAAGATAACTACAAATATTCTATAATGTTAAACTTATATGTATCTTTCTAATTATATAGAATATACTCTAAATAAGTTAATACAAATCTCTTGACACGTCTTTATCTCTTTAGCAGTCTTTAATCTTCATGCAGCAGTCTTAAGTCCTTCAACAGTATTAAGTTAGTATTGGCCACTAACTTTCTTCTAGCAGTACTAACAAGTTAATACTGGTAGTTGTAACTTGAGCAGTACTAACTCTTGACATAGCAGTACTAAGTATGAACACATTTAATTCCCAACAAATACTACCAAAACCCAGGGTTACTTGATAGTCAAAGAATATCTAACGAAACCATGATCTAATAGGAAACAAACATTATAACGATAGTAGATTCATGACTAGTCCAACACTTGAAGTGCCTAGCCGCTCATAGCAACAACAAAGCAAGAATTAATAAAGATAATCATGGATGGAAAACTCATAATTCTTACATAAGTTGTTTATGAATGATTAAATACAAAAGTAAATTAAGTATGATCTCCTTTGGACTTCTTGTAGAATTGATCACCCCTTAGATCTGTGGTAGAATGGTTGATGTTAAAGTGGCTGAATGAGGCCTCTATTTATAGATTTCAAATATGTTATGACATAACCTTTTAGAGGTTTACGCTGTAAAATGCTAACGTGCACTTTCCATCTTGCAGGCTTAAAAGATGTTACGGCGTAATCAAGTGTAGACGTTACGCCGTAATGCTGACTCAGATGACTCATCCTTTCATAATAATAATGTTACGGCGTAAACCTTGCGTGTGGTTACGCCGTAATCTTGCTGGGTGATGTGTCTTCCCTTGAATAGGTTACGGCGTAACACTATCGTAGGGGTTACGCCGTAAAGTCTCGTAAGAATCCGTGTTTACTTCATTTTTTGGTCCTTTTCTTGTGTTTCTTGTCACATACTTACATTTTACATAAAAATAACAAAATAACCGTAAAAGTATCAAATTCAAGTATTTATAAGACAATTGCAAGTATTTTTAGGGGAAAATTGACAACTAAATTGGATGACAAAACTAAAACAGCGAAAACAAATAATTTTGAGTGGTTATCAAATATCCCCCCACTTGACTTCTTCTTACCCTCAAGTAGACCTGTTATAATAGTTTATAAAAAGATTTCTTTGATTTAACTCAAAAAAACAAATCTATAAAAGACTTATGCTAGAAACATCAAAGTCGAATACCTCATGAAAAGGGGATAAAAAATTACTCAATCTATCCACTAGTCTAAGTAACATTTTCTGGGTGATTTCTATCTGCACAAGTCATATCATGTAATTCTATCATAAGCTTGGAGAGTACACAATCGTGCACCAGTTAGAGTTAGGTCTAAACAATGTCTTAGATGCAATATGGGTGACATACACACATGTTTTAATTGGTGAAATAAGGGTTTAGGATAATATGAGGATACACCCATTTAGTGGTATTAAGATTAAACACAAAACAAAATAGTCCATATAAATCTAAGGTATCCATAACCGGCTACTGTCCCCATTCCATAGTCCAAGTACTTCAAGTAACGAAAAGAGCAGTCATATCATGCATATAGTGTTTATCTAATAATGGAGATCTTAAGAGCGTGCTAACCAATTCTTCACTAGCGGCTATAGATTTGCACCACCCCCCCTATTTTTTATTTATACATTGGATTAGCTTATCAGGATACAAACATCCCCATAATCACTTAGGTGGCTTATAGTTTTCCACCACCTTTTTTACTTGGTTGGTTTATATAAAACGTAACCAACATATGAGATTTTAGATATCACTAGGTGGCTTAAAGTTGCCACCACATTTTCTTTTTTTTTTCTTTTTTTAAACTCCTGTATATTACATATCGCCTATTCCCTCTACTTAAATAATAGTATTGAAAGTGATAAGTAACTGGGAGGTCTTCCATTGAATCAAAATTAATAGTGTCTCAACGAAAGTGCCAAGCTTCAGAACCATTTTACCTCCTAAACCCATATACATTATAGTGGCCAGAAATTTATCAAGATAAAAAGTTATAATAATAGACTACAGGGTCTGGCTAACGAAAGAAATGGTGTAATGAAACATATAATATTAGGTGAAAACATAGATTGGCTCAACAAGGGTGATCTATGGGTATCTTGCACTAATGATAAGTGCAACAAAAGGGGTTTTACACGGGAGGTCGACAAGTTAATGTAAAAAGTCGATAAACACACACATATAGGCTTATTTAGGTGAATTCCTAAATGTTGCCTTCTCGAACCATCTATTCCTGCTAATCAATCAAGTCTCGAAATGTTGTGCATGCCAAGTTCTAAAGTCTACAATACCACCGACATATTTAATATTTTGGTGGGTTTTTATATAATGAGATGAAAATGGAACATCAGGATTAAACCTCACCAAGTAATAATAAAGGTTAATGTGCATTTGGCAAAGATTAATTCTAGTTTTAGTAAGAAAAACATGTCAACAATTTTAAAATTTGCACCATTTTTCAAAGAAAACTAGAAAATCGAAAGCAAGAATAGGTCAAGTGATAATTCTACTCACATCCTCCCACTTGGTTTGTACAATGTCCCTATTGTACACTAAGAAAATGAAGTAAACATGAAGAGTAGAATTTGAACAAGAAACTCCATTGAGCATTGCTTTTGAACATATGAAATGTAATAAGCCGGTGGAGAAATCCAGAAAATCTTCATCTTGAGCAAAGCTCATTTTCCCCTGTGATCACTAAAACAAACTAATAGCATAAAATCGTTCAAATAGAAATATACAAGAAATACAACCTAACTCACTTTCGTAGGAATCACAGTTGCATTTAGCATATGCAACAATCCTTTTAAACCACTTGGTGGCCTAAGTGGAGGAGTGAAGTCTCGTGAGGGTTTCCAGAGAATATACCCACAAAGTTCATTTAAATATACAAGGTTTAGCAATGCGTTAAAACTTTATTTTAAGGTTTTTCATAAAGAGGTTACGGTGTAACTCTGGTGGTTACACCATAATCATGTGGTATTTTAAAAATTTTAGTTTATAAGATTATGGCGTAACCATAAGAAGGTTTACGTCGTAATTGAATCGGTTACGGCATAACCATGTATGTTACGCCGTAACTGCTACTAAATCAGCAAAGCTACCACACAATTACGGGCCGAGTCAGCCTCTAAAGTTGCCTCTTAGCTGCTGGAACCTGCAAAATGAAGTAAAACATGCAAACCAACTAATATGCAAAAAATGAAATTTATTGATTGAAAGACGAGTTGTCTCCCGACAAGCACTTTTGTTTATTAACGAGTCTTTAAGTTAGACTCATGCCCACTTTATGTTTTGTCGTGGGCGTTTATATCAAACTCCTTCCGGATCATTTCTTTGAACATTGATCCATTTCTTCTTCTGAGAGGTAAAGCATCATCCACTTCTTTAGTCACACAAACAAACTTTTGTCCACCTTTAAATGAATATTTCCTTACTTTGAAGGTTTCAACCTGAACTTTGGGTGGATCATACTTTTCAATTTCTATTCCCATTTCATTACGTTCCTCTTCTTCAAATCCATGGTTATGCCACCAGTGTGTACTATTTCTATGGACATCTTTACAATATTCCCATATCTTATCAAGCATATGTCCTTTTTTTCCTATCCAAGTTCATATTCATCAGCTAATTGATCAATTTCTAAATCAAACACCCATTTATAATCATAAAAACTCCTAGAAAGTGGGTTCTTGTCACAGTACTAAGCCATGGCCAGCAGTACTAAGTTTAGACTAACAATACTAAATAATGCTCAGCAGTACTAAGTTTAGCCTAGCAGTATTAACTTTTGAGGTACCAGTTTTAGCCTCAATTCTATTCCAAAAGGCATTTCTACCATCAATGTTGATTCTCACAAGCTCTCTTTCTATTTTTAACAGCTCACTCTATCTGCTCAATTTCTTTGCCACAGAAACACCGTCTGTTTTCACTTTACACTTCTCTCTATTCTTTTGAGCTCGATACACTTTCTCCTCTGTCATGGTTTTGCTTCTCTCAATTCTTTTAAGCTCACTTTTTCTCTTTGTTTGTTTTTATTTTCTCTCAATTCTTTTAAGCCGCTTTTTTTTCTGTCTGTTTTTATTTTCTCTCAATGCTCACAGTATTAATTATAACAGCAGTAGAAAGTATACTTACCAGTAGTAAGGTAGGCTACCATACAAACTAAGTTCCATCATTTAGCTGTTGTTCCAATTTCCATTTCAATATCATTTGTGTATAATCTGCTGCATATTAATACAATTAACCTCCCATCAATCAATACTTCAGGGGTTAAGCATTCCAATACTTGAAATTAGATATTGAAATCTTCCAACATCAAATGCTTTTGTGAGCAAATCTACAACATTGTGATCAATGTGAATCTTAATCATTTGAATAAGCTTCTTTTCATTAAAATCTCTGATGAAGTGATGTCTAATCTCAATGTGCTTAGTCTTTGAGTGAAACACTAGATTCTTAACTGTGTAGATGGAGCTTTCATATGTCAATGTGGAATCTTGGTATGACATGAAATTGTATCCATAATCCAGCATTTGTTTTTGAATCCATAACACCTATCCACAACAACTAGATGTAGCTACATATTCTGCTTCAGTAGTAGAGTTGGCAACTATAGTTTTCTTCTTACATTTCCATGAGATCAATCTCCTCCCAAGAAATATAACCTCCTGTTGTGGATATCCTCTAAACTTGCACAGCAAGTCACTATCAGTAAAAGCTCCAAGTCAAATGGTGAGTCATTAGGAAAAACCAAAGGCTCAATTTTACGGTTACCTATCAAGTATCTAAAGTTCCTTCACAACATGAAGATGTGAAACTTTAGTTGTGACTTTAAATCCTTATACAAACACATACAGCGATACATAAATCAGGCCTAGACCCATTAGATTCATCAATGATCTAAGCATTGATCTATATAATGAAAAAATCAACATCTTCCAATCTTCTGCATCCTTGAGCAATGCTTTAAAAGTCTCCATGGTGTACTTTGCTGTCTTCACAGTATGAATAACCAAACTTCTGTTCTTCAAGATTTCATCCACATACTTGTCCGTGACTATGAAAAAACCCATCAACTTTTGTGTCACTATTGAAGTCCGTAAGAAACAAGTGAGTTCACCCCTAGAACTCATCTGGAATTACCTGTGCAACACCTTCTCAAAGATCATGGCTAACTCTTCTTAGTTTTATCCAAAAATATATCATCAACATATACTTTAAACTATAGAATACACTTTTGATTCTTTAATATTCGAAATCGTATCAATCCTGACCTCTCTAAAATCCATTGTCTAATAAATAGGTAGATAGAGTCTCATACCAGGCTCTAGGAGCTTGATGTAGACCATATAATGCCTTTTCTACCTTGTAAACTTTATCAGGAAACTCTGGATCTTCAAATCCTGAAGGTTGACAGACATAAACTTCTTCTTTATTTTTCCATAACAAATGCACTCATTACATCCCATTATCTTGGTACACAACAAAGTCTTTGAATGAGGCCATAGGCTAGAACAAGCCTAATTGCTTCAATCCTAGCAACCTTGCGCAAAAACCTCATTATAACTACTATTCCATCTTCTTGAGTGTAACCTCTGTGCACCAATCTTAGCAACAGTAATCCAAACAACATCAAGAAGACTTTTAATCCTAACAATCCTCCCCTAAACTTGATATTCTTCTTCAAAATCATCAAGTTTCTTCATTTAAAGCTTCATCAACACTAGGAGGATGCTTCCAAACACTTCTTTACTTCTTAAGCTATTTTATGATGGATTTAAGAAGTTGATAAGCCATTTGACTTTCATAATCAATTATAAGCTTCTTTTCTAACATAATTGAAAGTGTAAGTGGTGCAAGAGGATACTTCTTCTCTACCAACATGTAAATCTGCATATGTTGCATCCTCAAGGAATGTACTCTACAGGAGTCATACAGCTTCTAATCCAACACTTTGTAATCTTGTTGATTTCTCCATACTTTATCATCTACATGTGGTTCAAACATTGTGTAACACCCCCATTTTAATATATCTCAGCGGAAGGGTCATTTGGGGTGCTACGTCAAAATATAACAACTCAAGCATAGAAAACGACTCGAAAAGAGACGTTTTTAAATACATTCCTTCAAAATAAAAGTTTACAACATAGGTCCCAAATTGTTTCGTAATTCATACTACATTTTTACAAATAATCTTCAAATGAATTTTATTTAATGGGCCTTCAAAACATTTAGGTTTCCATAAGCGACAACCAAAATCTCCATCGCCTAATTACCTTCAAGGACCTGAGATAAAACATGTTAATAGTCAACAATAATGTTGAGTGAATCCATAGAGTTTATATATATATATATAAACAATAAAATTTTCCGAACACAAGTATCATTTCTCAAAATTCATCAGGATATAACGATGTGGATCAGACAAAGTTATAGGGGGATTATTATAAGCCTCATGACATTAAATGTTACCATATAATAAAATGCCCACTATACACCCTCCCTATGAGTGCATATTACTCTCTATACAATGCATCCGTGGTGTCATTTTCCCGACACAAGACGATAGCCAGTCGTTACGGATTGGAGGTGGCAACCTCCGAATAGTACTATTTCATGTATAAGCGTCTACCATTACCCGGTAGTTAACAATTCATGATTTCCACGGGTCTTTTATCTAGCGAGTTAAGCTAACTTATAATAATTAAATCTACTAGCATACATTCGGGTCCCTTGAGTTCTATTTTTAAAAACAAGCATGTTATCCCCCTCGCGAGTTTATAAAACAATTAAAGTATTAAAATGCGAGGTTATGAACTTACTTAGTGATGTCGGACGAGAATATCGATGAATAAAAAACTTCAGAAGTAGGCGTGTCAATCAACCAAGACCTATACAAATTATAACGGGTCTCAGGTTTCTAGTCGATACAAATTAACGAAAAATCATAAATTAAATAAGTATATGTATACATGTAGTTTATATGATGATCATGCTCTTGCAATATATTTATTTCACACTTAGAGTTTTCTAGGTTTTTAGTTTGTTTTATTATTAGCCCACTTACTCATATTATTCAATTTAGTCCAAAAAGCCCAATAGGCCCATTAAGCAAGCCCATTAAGTTATTAAGTTGATATTATCACTCAAAGACCAGGTCCTAGCCCATTAGTTAGGTCCAAGTGGATTGGGCCTAAAGCTAAGTCCATAGAGTCCAATTTGTTACATTGGGCCTAGTGGCCCAATAAGGCCTTATGGCTCATTTAAGCTTATATATGACTCTTGTTATAATTTTTCGGGTTCTCGAGGTCGGGATACTTTTATTATCAGTATGTTAGCATTTTAAAACTCCCAAGAAGTGGGTCCTACCACCTCGGGTTTTAGTTACAAAAATCGCTTTACATAGTATAGTGTTCGGGTAGTAGTAAATTTTGTATACTTTTATGTTTACGAAAATAGTCATAATTTATAAACCGTAAATGGTATAATTGATATATTTATATCCTTAGCTTCATATTTAAGTGTACTTTACAGATCCAAAACCATTTTTGTACTTAGTTTAAGTATACTTATACATATGAACAATTTACTACATAAAGGTCAAGTTACAAATTCGGACTGAAATCTCACTTTTACCGTTTTTGACGCCATTTTCAAACCGTAAATAGTTGGTTGACCATCCAATTGATTCAGAACCTACATGATTTTATCTAGGTCTCATAGTTTTAACTTTTTAACCAACTCAGTCCGTAAATGTGACTTTTTATACCATCTGTACAGCAAGGTCAGAATCCACTAGTTTTGGTGTTTTGATCATATCTCACTCAATATTCACTTTCTAGAAATCATCCAATTTGCCAAGTGTCCACAAAAGGATTATCTACAACCTAATGTACTCAAATCCAACCTCAAACCTGTAGAAATTTATAAAACCTACTGTTCATTACAGCCCCTAAATTCTATGATTATTTCACTTGTTTTAATGGCTATTTTAGCTATAATTAACCTAGATCTATACATGCATTATCATTTTTATTGCTTGATCATCAAATATCATACATGTACATATACATTTGAAAATCAAAAGAAAACATAAACAAAACTCATGAGATTTTTACCACAAGAAATATGAAGATGATGATCTAATGATCAAAATATACAAGACTTAAATCTTCAAACTTGATCTTCACCCAAAATAATTTTTGATCACCATTTTCTTTACCCAATAGACTTTATAATAACTCTTATAATCTCAACCCCAACTTGTGTATAACCTTCTTAAAAACCCTTTAAATCACCTCAAAAATACAAGGGTTATACTTGGATATCATCTTTACTAGTGTGCTTATTATTTGTTCTTTGAAATTTTTATAGAATTGGTGATTTTGGTGGGTTGTGTGGCATCCAAAAGGAGAGGGAGGGAGCAAGTATGCAGAATTTTTGGTGTATTATGACCTGTGTGTGTGTTGATGGTCAAAATAGGCCTTATATATGCTTTAGACCAAAGTACCAAGTGTTTAGGGTCATGGCATGAATCAATGCCAAGGGGACACCTCCCCCCTTGGTTTATCCGCCCCTATGGGGTGAGACTTACGTAGGGTGAGTTGTATAACTTGCCCCATAATTTGTAAATACGGGTATTGTCAAAGTCCAATATTTCAACATAAAATTGAAAAATATATTTAATACTCGAGAATAAAATAACGACCTGAAATTGAAGGTTTGTCACAGCATTTCCCCCTAAAAAGGATATTCGTCCCTAAAGATGAATTCATCTTGTCGTCCGCTTCTTATTAAAATCAAAGAGATGAGGCTACTTCTTCCACATTTGATCCTCCCTTTCCCAAGTATATTCCGGTCCACGACTCGAATTCCATCAAACTTTGACTATAGGGATCCGACTTTGCTTAAGTTGTTTTACTTCCCTATCCATGATTTCGATAGGTTCTTCGATGAAATGCAACTTCTCGTCGATCCTTACTTCTTCAAGAGGAATAATAAGATCTTCATCCGATAAACACTTCTTCAAGTTTGAAACATGGAATGTATTATGTATTCCTTGAAGCTCTCGGGGTAATTCTAGTTTATATGCCACCGGATCTACTCTTGATAAAATCTTGAATGGTCCAATATAACGAGGACTTAGTTTCCCACGTTTTCCAAATCGAACAACACCTTTCCACGGTGATACTTTCAGCGTAACTTTGTCACTTACTTTGAACTCCAAAGGTTTACTTCTCACATCCGCATAACTTTTCTGTCTACTACGAGCAGCCAATAATCGGTTTTTGATTTGCACAATCATCTCTGTCGTTTCGCAAATCATTTCTGGTCCTGTGAGTTGGGTATCTCCAACCTCACTCCAACATACAGGCGATCTACATTTCCATCCATATAGGGCTTCGAATGGTGTGGCTGTAATACTAGCGTGATAACTATTATTGTATGAGAATTCAGCCAAAGGTAAGTGCTTATCCCAGCCACTACCAAAGTCAATCACACAAGCACGCAACATGTCTTCTAATATATGTATCGTTCTTTCACTTTGACCATCAGTTTCAGGATGGTAAGCAGTGCTCATATCCAAATTCGTTTCCAATGACTTTTGAAGTGATGTCCAAAACCTTGATGCGAAACGAGGGTCTCGGTCCGAAATAATCGACACAGGCACCCCGTACCTACAAACAATCTCCTTTAAATACAATCGAGTAAGCTTCTCCATTTTATACTTCTCATTCATCAGAATAAAGTGAGCAGATTTAGTTAATCGGTCAACAATGACCCAAATTGAATCATATCCAAATGGTGTTCTTGGAAGCTTTATAATGAAATCCATTGTAATTCTCTCCTATTTCCAAACAGCAATTTCCGGCTGCTGAAGTAATCCTGACGGCTTTTGGTGTTCAGCCTTGACTTTAGCACATGTCAGGCACTTACTGACATATGTTGCAATGCCAGCTTTCATATTCGACCACGAGTATAACTTCCTCAAATCATGGTACATTTTATCCGGCCCAAGATGAATGGAATATTTTGATTTAGGAGATTCCAACATGATTAGGCCTCTCAATCCTCCAAATAATGGTAACCATACTCGTCCATTCAAAAATTTCGTACCATCGGATCTAACTTCAAATGGCTCCCCTTTGCCAAGAAATCATTCGGCACCAATATTTTCCTCCTTGCACGCTTCAACTTGTGCATTTCGAATTTGTTCGGGTAAATTGTTATGTACCGTCACCACTAAACCACGCACTATAATCGGTTCCTTATCCTTCCTGCTCAATGCATCAGCGACAACATTCGCCTTTCCCGGGTGATAACGAATAACACAACCGTAATCACTTAGAAGCTCAATCCATCTACGCTGCCTCATATTTAGCTCTTTTTGATCCAAAATATATTGTAGGCTTTTGTGATCGGTGTATACCGTACCCTTAGTGCCGTATAAATAATGTCTCCATAGTCGAAGAGCAAAAACCACCGCTCCTAATTCCAAGTCATGGGTCGTATAATTTTCTTCATTCTTTCTAAGTTACATAGAGGCGTACGCAATCACCTTTTCTCATTGCATCAAAACAACTCCAAATGCTGTAAGGGATGCATCGCAATACACAACAAAGTATTCGCTTCCTTCGGGTAGTGATAATATTGACGCACTACACAATTTAAGCTTCAATGTTTGAAATGCCTCCTCTTCGTCGTCACCCCACATAAACGACTTATTTTTTTGAGTGAGTTTAGTTAATGGTTTGGATATTAAAGAAAACTCCTTAATAAACCTTCTATAATAACCTGCCAAACCCAAAAATTGTCGCACTTTCGTTGGTGTAGTCGGTGCAGCCCAATTTTTAATGGCTTCGATCTTCGCAGGATCAACATGAACTCCACTACTATCAATCACATGGCCAAGGAATTACACGGAATCAAGCCAAAAATCACATTTCAAAAACTTAGCGTACAACTTTTCGCTCCTTAGCAAATTCAAGATAGTCTTCAAATGTTCACCATGTTCTTCTTTATTTTTGGAATAAATCAGAATGTCATCAATGAATACAATCACGAACTTATCAAGATACGGCTTGCACACGCGATTCATCAAATCCATGAATACCGCAGGCGCATTAGTCAGTCCAAAAGGCATTACCTGAAACTCATAATGTCCATAACGAGTTCTAAACGCTATAATTAGAATGTCTTCCTCGCGGATACGAAGTTGATGATAACCAGACCGTAAATCAATCTTTGAATAAACACTAGAACCTTGCAGCTGATCAAATAAGTCATCAATCCTCGGTAATGGATATCGATTCTTGATCGTTAACTTGTTCAGTTCTTGGTAATCAACGTACATTGGGAAAGATCCATCCTTCTTCTTCACGAACAATACCGAAGCTCCCTACGGCGACGAGCTCGGCCGAATAAAACCTTTCTTCGACAACTCTTGCAGTTGGTTGGACAACTTCTTCATTTCAGATGGTGCTAAACGATATAGCGCACGCGCACAGGTGCAGCACCGAGAATAAGATCAATACGGAATTCAACTTGCCTGGGTGGCGGAAGTCCAGGTAATTCATCGGGAAATACCTCGGGAAAACCTCGGATAACAGGAACATCTTCTAATCGCTTCTCCTTCGATTCTTGTTCAGTTACTTGAGCTAAGAATAGCTCACAACCCTTCTCGATATACTTTTGAGCCTTAATGCAAGAAACGATCTTCAATCGGGAATTATTTCTATCTCCTTTGATAACCAACGTCTTACCTTCCAAGGGAATTCTAACCTTTTTCTCTCCACATAAAATAGCGGCATCATATCGTGATAACCAATCCATCCCAATAATGATATCAAAACTTCCTAGTTCTATTACTATTAAATCGATTAGAAAAGAATGGTTTACAAGATTTAGTGTACATCCTATTAATACATTATTAGTATTTACTACTTTTCCGTCAGCCAATTCGACTTCATAGCAAGTATCTAACTCAACCGGTTTAATATCAATAAGGGTACTAAAATTTATAGACACAAAACTTTTATCGGCACCCGAATCAAATAAAGCAGTAGCATATCGATTATTGAGTAAGAATGTACCAGTAACGAATTTTGGATCTTGTTGAGCATCCACAGCTCCCAACTTGTAAACAGCTCCACGGTTATTCCCACCTTGTCTATTCTTTTTCAACTTAGGGCAATCTCTCTTTTGGTGACCCTTTTCATTGCAATTAAAACAAGTCATATCCTTTCTGTCGAGGCTCCAACAAGTAGCAGTCTTGTGCCCCAACTTACCACACTTACCACATTTCCAACAATCCCCAACATGCTTCTTATTCTTGCACATTGGACAAACTTCGTTGTCATTCGATGCAGCATTCGTCATAGCTCCAGCATTAGCCCTTATTTGGTTTTGCCGACGATTGTAATCACGTCGGTTGTCACCATGACCACCACGATCTCCTGCGCCTTTCCTCTTTTCACCTTTAGAAACCTCATCTGTCTTGTCTTGTATTATTTGTCCCATGAGCTGATAAGCCATACGGACAGCCTTATCAATACTAGCAGGCCTCGATGATGTCACATCACCACGTATATTCTTCGACAACCCACGAATATACTGCTCCACCTTCACCTGCTCAGGCTCCACCATTCTAGGACACAACAAGGCCAATTCGTGGAATCTGTTTGTATACCCATCAATATCAGTCCCTTTTAACTTCAAGTTGTACAATTCTTGCTCCAGCCTTTGCAACACACTTCGAGGACAAAATTCCTCGGTCATCCACTTTCTCACCTCAGTCCATGGAGTACCATTAGCAGCATCAATACCCATGGAAGCAATCCTTCCATTCCACCAAGTCAATGCACGACCTTGGAGAGTAGCAGTTGCAAATTTCACCTTATCCCTTTCCTTGAAATCACTGATTCAAAACACAGATTCTAGTTTCTCAAACCACTGACATAATCCCATGGCACCTTCGGTGCCTTTAAAAGGTTGTGGGTCACACTTCATGAATGTTATGTAAGTACACCTAGTAATTTCGGGCGCTGCCGGTCCGGCACCACCAACTCCAGCACCACCGGCTCCAGCACCACCGGCTCCAGCACCACCGGCTCCAGCACCACCGGCTCCAGCACCACCGGCTTCATCACCACCGGCTCCGCGGTTCATATTTGCCATAAATTCAGCCATAGATGCGGCAACTTGTTCCCTAATAACCTCGCGCATACGTGCCTCAGACATTGCTTTTGGCGGCATGATCCTGTTACAACACAAATCAAATCATAATGAGTATTCATTCGATGATTGTATTAAGCAAAGGAACAATTTAGAAGAAACAAGAAAAGAAAGGTAACAACAACACAACATAGAATTAGAACCAAAAGATAGTCATTTCATTAATCACAAACAAGTTACAAGTTGCATTGTCATACATTACATGTCACCACCATCTAATCTCATACAACTCCAAAAGACTAGTTCTACTAACTGACATCGCAGTTTAGTTAGTGATTTACAAAAGATACTACAAATGATAAACTAATCTACTAAGAGTCACTAGGTGGTCCACGTGGCTCAGAAGGTCCCTTGGTCCCATCAGAAGTAGAGTTCTTTGATTTCTTTCTCGGACGCTCGGTATCCTCATCATCAGATGGCGACTTCAGAACAGCCCCATACGAACCATATCCAAGTAAAACATCTTATTCCACACTCGGGACTCATGCAACCTCCTCTCAGCAGTCTCACGCTCCATACGAGCCAACACCAACTTAGTCTCAATCTCAGCCAATCTTTTCTTCAATGTGGCATTCTCCCTACTCTCCAATACCTACATTCTCTCGAGAACATTACCCAAAGCACGCTCGACATTTTCCAAATCATGATTAAGTAACTCCCTTTCGTTTTCTCTGATTTTATTCTTAGATTTGAGAAGAGCAATCTTAGTTTGGCATGTACCCAACTCAGCCTTCATGACTCTAGCTTGTGCACGTGATGCCTCTAAATCACGCCTTAAGGCCCACGGTGCTAATCCATCAACATGAGATGAGTCACGAGCAAAAGATGACTTTCCTACCTTAAATAATCCCCTCGAAAAGTCGTGAATAGCATAAGGCTTTTGGGTAGTAGTCCCAACAGTAGCCTCGGGTGCAACATCGACCTCCTCGTCCTCTGACTCAAAATCGGATGACACAGAATCAGATGACACATCTCCAGGTGGCGGGGTTTTGTCACCCTCCACCTCATAAGGAAATATCAACTCAGCATCATCCTCGAGCTCAATATCAACATCTTCCTCGGGTTCCTCCTCGGGATCTTCTTCAAGATCTTCTTCGTCATAATCAACCAAATCAATATCGTCGGGAATGTCAACTATTTCGTTGGGATCATGGATATCCACAACTTGGTTCGGCTCGGGAACAACTGGGTTCACTTCGGGAATAGCTTCGTTCGGCTCGTTAAGATGATTAGGGTTCTCCATGACAATCTGCGTCGTATAAATATCTCGTATTAGTATTAAATAATTACATAATTAACATTTATATTCAAATAAATAAAAATTTCATATTATAACATATATATATATATATATATATATATATATATATATATATCGATAAATAAATCCTTCTCATTCTTGTCCCATCGGTAATTCGGAGATTTCGCTTGCACAGTTATAGTTAAAAGATTTCAAAAATCCTTTCGTTCATTTTTTTTGAAAATCTTTTGTTCTCTATAACTTAAGCTCTTGATACCAATCTGTAACACCCCCATTTTTATATATATCAGCGGAAGGGTCATTTGGGGTGCTACGTCTTAATACAATAACTCAAGCATAGAAAACGACTCGAAAAGAGACGTTTTTAAATATAACCATTCGAAATAAAAGTTTCACAACATAGGTCCCAAATATTTTCATAATCAATACATCATTTTCAAATATTTTCTTCGAATGATTTTCTTTAAATGGGCCTTCAAAATATTTATTTCATTAGCTTCGCCGAAATCTTAATCACCGAATTACCTTCAAGGACCTGAGATAAACATGCTAAAAAGTCAACAATAATGTTGAGTGAATCTATAGAGTTTATATATATAATAAATTCCGAACACAAGTATCATTTCTTAAAATTATCAAGACATAACGATGTGGATCAGACAAAGTTATAAGAGGATTATTATAAGCCTCATGACATTGAACGTTACCATATAATAAAAATGTCCACTATACACCCTCGCTATGAGTTCATATTACTCTCTATACAACGTATCCGTAATGTTATTTTCTCGACACATGACGATAGCCAGTCGTCACGGATTGGAGGTGGCAACCTTCAAATAGTACTATTTCATGTATAAGCGTCTACCATTATCCGGTAGTTAACAATTCATGATTTCCACGGGTCTTTTATCTAACAAGTTAAGCTAACTTATAATAATCAAGGCTACTAGCATACATTCGGGTTCTTTGTGTTCTATTTTTAAAAAACAAGCATGTTATCCTCCTCGTGGGTTTATAAAACAATCAATGTATTAAAATGCAAGGCTATGAACTCACCGAGATATCAAAGGGACCAGAGGTATAATATGTCTTGAACGAGAGAAAAATACTTACGCACCACCTAAAATATATGACGCGTCTTAGTATACTATATACATAAAAACAATACATAAGAAAAATTCGACGAGTATAGGATATGTTTCTAAGATATGAAGTATATTGCACTTTGGTCTAGCTAAGGTATTTTTACTTCCCAAAATGATAAGTGACATGATCTTACATAGACTTAAACATCTACCAAGTTTTCCGTTTAATTCCAATGTTAACTAAGATTATCTATGCGTTTACAATTTTTAGACTAGACGTAAAAATTGAAATTCTGAAATTGACTCGTGTTTATCGACTCATATATCCTAATCTATAAATGGTATAAACATAAGGCTTTCACCTCTGGAAATATTTTGGACTCTAGTTTTCAAAAATGTAATCCCCACTTACTGAATGTTTAAAAATCGTGGTGAAAAGTCTATTTTACCCCTGATGACTCAACCCAGAATTTTCACTGATTTTCGATACTTTATGAAAAAGACCACAAATCCTAATCTATGATAACAATAGACATGGGGACAAGTGCTGGAGCTTCCTTATGATGTCTAGTACTGAACCATGCTTTAAAACCCAAACATTTAGTTCATAAACCTGGTGGTTAATACGTTTTCTAAGCAAGAATCCAGAACTGACCCACTTTCGTATTTTGGCCATATCTTACTCATCCGGAATAATTGGTTGACCATCCAACTATCACATGATGCTAAGACCTATATCTACTCAACCATATAATTTAATCCCAGACCCCAAGCCAATATATTTGAGATATTACACGATTTTACTACTGTTTCAAAACTGTCTACACAAAACTCTTCGAAACCTATTCTAAATCCATTAAAAACACAATCAACCCTCATGCAATGCTACTACACATCTCCTAAACATATACCATACATCATAATTAATACAAAAATCAAACAACTCATAACTTGTATGTTCATAAAATTTAAACAGAAAGCACATGCATTGATCAAAATTAAAGAGAAATCAAAGGAACAAGAAATAACCTCACAAGAGAAAAAAATTTATAAGAAAATCAAGAACAAGAACACCCTTTCTTGTTTTGATGGCTGGTTCGAACCAAATAAGCACTCAAAACCTTTCAAGAAAAACTCCAAGACTTCTTCAAAACCCCATGAAATTTAACCAAACTTTGCAAGGTGTTTTAATATGTTGATATGATGATAAAAATGAGTAGGAAATTTTTGAGAGTGTGGTGGTGGTGAGGGAAAGGTGTACGGCAGCAAGCAACAAAGATGGAGGAGGTGAAGTTTTTTTTTATCTATGAGAAAGAAGTAAGTGTGAGGTTTTGGTGTTTATATCTAGTGAGACATGCATTTACATGCAAAGGTGTGATGAGAGAAGGCCACATGGTTAAACCATGTGGATCCTTCTTGCCGTCCAAATGAGGATGGGGAGAAGGTGTAGTATATATTTTTTTGTTAAAATTTTAGATACGGTGGGTAGTTTTGAGGCTAACGGGTATCAACGTAAAATATTCCGAGAGTTAAGGCGGAACCACGAAGTGAAAACGAACAAAGTAAAAATATTTCTACATTAGTTGGGATACTTTTCTGAAAATTTTAAATTACGTACGGTACAAGACGAATAATAATTATAAACATTGCTCGTAAAGATTTTACGTAAAATACGAAAAATGCGCGTAACACGAAAAATAAAAACGAATGTAATAAAATTATTTCTATGGCATTTTGAAAATATAAGCGTCGATGCTTAACGTAGAATTCGCCGGTTCTTTGTAAACGTCACGTAAATTACAAATGTAAGCCCTAATTCTCCCGGTTAGTCGTGAGTTCATATCTCAACATAAAAATGAAAAATATAACTAATACTCGAGAATAAAATAACGACCTGAAATTGACGGATTGTCACAGCATTTCCCCCTAAAAAGGATCTTCGTCCCTGAAGATCAATTCATCTTGTTGCTCGCTTCTTATTAAAGTCAAAGAGATGAGGATATTTCTTCCACATCTGATCCTCCCGTTCCCAAGTATATTCCGGTCCACGACTCGAGTTCCATTAAACTTTAACTATAGGAATCTGACTTTGCTTAAGTTGTTTCACTTCTCTATCCATGATTTCATTGGGTTCTTCGATGAAATGCAACTTCTCGTCGATCCTTACTTCATCAAGAGGGATAATAAGATCTTCATCTGATAAACATTTCTTTACATTAGAAACATGGAATGTATTGTGTATTTCGTGAAGTTCTCAGGGTAAATCGAGTTTATAACGGGGACTTAATTTCCCACGTTTCCTAAATTGAACAACACCTTTCCACGGTGATACTTTCACCACGACTTTGTCACCCACTTTGAACTCCAAAGGTTTACGTCTCACATCCGCATAACTTTTCTGTCTACTACGAGCAGCTAATAATAAGTTCTTGATTTGCACAATCATCTCCGTTGATTCGTGAATCAATTCTGGTCCCATGAGTTGGGCATCTCCAACCTCACTCCAACACACAGGCAATCTACATTTCCTTCCGTATAGAGCTTCGAAAGGTGCGGCTTTAATACTAGCGTGATAATTATTATTGTATGAGAATTCAGCCAGGGGTAAGTGCTTGTCCCAGCCACTACCAAAGTCAATCACGCAAGCACCCAACATGTCTTCTAATGTCTGTATTGTTCTTTCACTTTGACCATCAGTTTCAGGATGGTAAGCAATGCTCATATCCAAATTAGTTCCTAATGACTTTTGCAGAGATCTCCAAAATCTTGATGCGAAATGAGGGTCTCGGTCTGAAATAATCGACACCGGCACCCCGTGCCTATAAACAATCTCCTTCAAATACAATCGAGTAAGCTTCTCCATTT
>BQNB010093776.1:0-26280 GCA_026074375.1 Tanacetum coccineum
ATAACTCGTATTTTCAGGTTTACTTTTACCCATTAACTTGAAACGTTTTACTTTGAACACTTGAAAACTTGATTTAACGTATAAACATTTTACTTTGAACACTTGAAAACCGTAAGTTTAGTCTACATGTAACTAGTACATTATCATACTCATGAGCATATTTTACAAGTCATATGCATATGGTTTAACAATTTTTACGTAAGTCGTTTAAACTTGCATTTACATACTTGCATGCATGCATAACTTACCCAATACCCTCACCACCTTTGAGATATTATTAATACAAGTATTTTTACACTATAAAACAATTTTCCCTCCCCCTAAACATATTTAGAACCGGCCATCAAATGGGTAATACAACCAAATACCTTCCTTGCATGAAAAACCTCCATTTCCCTCTTTGTATCAACCTAGAAAGCCACAAGCATGCAAGAAACTTTATTCATCCTCTCCCTTTTAATTTAGAATGGTACAACATACTCCATAAGCCTCCAAAACACAAGCTCCAAGTCCTTAACCTCTTGAGAATGACACGAACTTGTGACCCCAAAAGCATGGTTTGAACATACCTTAAATAACTTATAAAGACAAGACTCCATGTGATTAACTCAATACCACTTTCAAACACACACATTTCCTTCTCCTTATCACACATTTTCGGCAGCCAACATACATACATCAAGGGCATTTCAAAATTTATTAAGAGTTCTTGCAAAGGAAAGACTTGGGTGATTAAAGTTGGGGTTTATAACTTGTAAATCTAGGATTTTCATAGTGTTTTGGGGTTCATTTGTTCACTTATTCATCCACAATCATCCACATCATTGTAAGCATCTTCTTTTTATGTTTTCATACATTTTAAACATATCATACATAATTTATATCACCTACATATGCTTGTTGTGTAAGAAGAATGGATTTAAAATTTGTTTTACAAACCATAAACTAGTGTAGTTTTTCAGGTCACCTTGTGTGCTCGTATTAGCAACCCTAGACTAATCTTTTAGCAAATTTCTTTTCATAGTCTTTTAATGTAGTGTGTTAACTAAGTTTTTTAGGTGTCCATAAATATTGGGGTTCGTTTACATGTTTGATTGATTTTTGCAAGATTAGTGGTACAGTTTTAAGTTTATAACTTTGAGCGTGTTTATGAGCACCTTAAGTGTAGTTTGGCATTTTGAGCCTTTTGAACTTTTTATATAAGACTTTAACTTAAACTCAACAAGTTAAATCGATCTGAGAGGATAAATATTGAGTGAGTTATGGCCAAAACAAAACTAGTGAAACATTTTGTCCCTAAAACAGCAAGACCTTTGTGTCTTGTAAGGCACATATGAACCCTTTAAAATTTGACTCACTTTATGAGGCTTACATTATTTGAAAGATAATTCAAAAAAAATCAACCTAGGCTTTTGAAACGCCTTATTTCAGTAGACAATGAGTAAGATACGGCCCCGTGAAGTCAAGAAAATACTTGTTTCAGCAACTATTTTTGGAATGCTTTATACTATAAAACACTTGTAAACTTGTTTTTAAAGCATAATTTGAACTAGGAAAACCTTAGACACAAGTATATAAGGGTGATAAAAAGTTTATAAAACTCATATTTATTTGGTACACTTCATATTGTAAACCTACAGCGCCTCGTTATTAAATTAGGTCGCGGTTAGGACTTGTGCTATCTTTGAACTTGCGTTATTTCCCGATTGTACTACTTGACTTGAGTTGAGTTTCATAGCCCCACTTTTACATGGTTTATACTTATTTTGAAACACTTAGGGTGAGATACATTGTTTGCTTTTACTTATGGAAACAAGTGCATTTAAACTATTATGGATTAGCCTAAGTACCCGTTAACCCAGTTATGCCCACTATCATGAACCGTTAATTACTTCGTGTAAGCATGGATGATTTAAATAGATCTATTGGGGTTGACACCCTCGTCTGGGTAAGTAGCGCTTACTTGACCGACCATACTAGTTAAACGGACGTATGTCATTTGGGAAACTCTAGGTGGTCTTGGGTTGGACACCTATCGGGCAACAACACGTAACAACATGTAAACTTTAGTCCGAGCTTTGGTGTTATGAGCTTAGTTCAATCGTAATTACTCTTTATATGACATTGTATCTGTTATAATGGTCATACACTTGGAAATATTATGGTCCACACTTATATTTACTTAAACTTATGAACTCACCAACATCATTGTTGACGTTTTAAGCATGTCTTTTAAATAATTTATCATTTGTATTGAAACTATTGATTGTACTTTGTTGAAAACTTGTTTTATTTAAATGTATCAATTGAACACCTTTTAAACGAACTCATTTAGAGGTTATTTTTTATATCTTGTGTTCATGTGCTATGAAGTCACGACCCCTGGTTACCTTTCCGCTGTGATATTTTGGAGGTGTCACAGTTTGGGTAGTTCTGCTTATGATGCAACAATGGATACCGATAACGTGGTATTATCAGTTGCTGATGTGACGGTTCGAATGATGTTAACACTGATAATGTTAACTTGGAAACACCACTGGAATTGAATAAAGGAGATGATGTAAACTCTAATGCTAATGTGGAACCTACTGCTAGTACATCGCGGCTTTCGGCTTCTGTGTTGTTTGCAAAACTATTGAAAGGATATACGAATCCAAAAAGTGTGAATTTTCGTGCTTTAATTACACCGATGGGAAACGGGGCTGATGTGGTTGTCTCGTTGAAGTCTATTCGAGTGTTTAGCGAATAGTTTGCTAATTCGGCTTATGGCTTATTTATGAGAAAACGGGTGGCTTACCCCATTGTTACTAACTATGTTAGGAACACTTGGAGTAAATATGGACGGGTTAAATCAATGCTTAACTCGTCTAACTAGTAATTTTTCTTCCAGATTAGCTCTAAGGATGGTTTGGATGCAATGCTAGAGAATGGTCCTTGGTTTATTCGTAATAATACACTTATTCTAAAAAAGTGGGATTCGGATGTGAACTTATTAAAAGAAGATATTGGTAATGTTCTAGTTTGGGTTAAACTACATGATGTCCGTATGACGGCATTTAGCGAGGATGGATTGAGTGTCATTGCTACTAAACTTGGTACTCCCTTTATGTTTGACTCATATACATCTGACATGTGCATGCAATCATTAGGTAGGTTAAGTTATGCTAGAGTAATGATTGAGCTTCGGGCCGATGTAGAGTTGAAAGATACTATCGTAGTGGCTATGCCTAAACTTTTGGTGATGGGTTCTATATGTTCACTATTCGTGTTAAGTATGGTAGAAACCTTCCATGTGTTTGAGTCGCAAGGTTTTTGGACACGTTCTAAATGAGTGTCCTAATAAGATTGTCTCGGATGTGGTGAAGAACTTGAATAATCCTAGACAAGCTACTAGAGGTGTTCCGGTTGGTCCAAAGGTTAGTTTTAAATCAACTAAACAAATTTACAAAAAACTTGTTTCTAATAAGAATGGTGCAAGCACTAGTGGTAAAAACTAAAAAGAAGCAAGCTGAAGTATCTAGACAAGACGTCAGTAACTCAAACCTATTTTACGTTCTTAATTCGATTGAAAATGATGATAACTTAGGTACGAATGGGGGGATTTCAAAGTCGGCTAGGAAGGGGTCCTTAAATGTGGCGCATGGTAGGTCTAGCAATACTCTTATTATAGACAAGATCAATAAACTAGAACGCTAAATTCTTGATGGTAAACTTATGTTTGTGGATGATGACGGGAACCCGCTTGTTCCTATAGGGTAATGTGGATAATGATAGTAAAGTGGAAGTGGTGTTTGATGAAACCGCAAATTTAATGGCTTCAACAAGTTTTAAATGTGGAAGTGACAGAGGTCATGGTACTAATAGCCTCTTGGAAAAATGGACGAAAACAAAGCGGGATGATGACTATGACCCGTATGATGACGATTTGTATGAAAGTCATGATATGTCTGATCACTTTCAGGCTATTTGTGATTATTTAAATATCACGGTTCGTGGTCGGAAGAAGAAAGAGATTATTTTTTATGTTTGTTGAGTCAGTTGTAATATAGCTATAGTAATATCCTCCTTAGGAGTAGTTGTGCTTGTTATGTTTGTTTTATGCCTATGTAACGGGCTGAGGTGTGGGATTCACCCACATCCTTTGTACTGAATCATTTTTTTGGAGTAATACATTTACCGAGGAAACCCTTTACCCAAAAAAATATTATTTTATGTTAAAAAAACATTGATTAGTAGTAGTTTATGCAAAAAGAACAACTTTGTTACGTATCGAGTTGTGGATCGAAGTCTATTTGTGATTTAGTGTTAGTTTTGGTTGAAACAAGACGTGTTTGTGTTGTTTTGGTATTAAAACATGGGAAAAACATAGTTTTGGTTGATTCTAAAACTTTTAAAAGCTTACATTGTGAAATTATGGCTGGAAAAATGTTTTTTCGTTGAGTTTCGGTCGAATAAACGCGTATTTTTGGAGTTTCAGTTGGAACATTGGGGATTCGGTTCGCTAACTGCTTTATCCGAAAGTATTAGTTTCGGTTACATTGTTTCGGTACGATAACTGCTCCAACCGAATGAGTATTAGTTTCGATTGACACATTCAGTTCAATAACTGCTTTATCCGAAAGTTAAAAGTTTTGGTTAGTACACTTAGTTAGTGGATTTGGTTCATAATCCGGATACTGGACTTTCGGTTAGGACTTTCGGTTAATACATTATGTTAGAAGTTTCTGTTGACGGTTTCAGTTGACAGTTTTGGTTTGAGGAGTCGGTTGATACTTTCGGTTAGTACCTTGAGTTAGTGAATTCGGTTTGTACATTTGGCTAGAATTATAATTTTGATTAACATTGGACTTTCGGTTGGCTACACTAGTTTCGGTAGTGGGCTTATAACAATTTCGGTTAGTGGGCTTATTACTTTCGGTTAGGCTTACTTACTTCGTTGTCTTATGGAACTTTCAGTGGGATTAACAGTCTGGTTACTATGTGGCTTATACATTTTGATTGACAATCAAAAGTTACAATATTCTTTAACCGATGTGATTATCAAACGTTAATATATCATTTTTGATTTCACATACTCCATCTTTAATCATCTTAATAAGAACCAATTGAAGTGATCACACAACTGAGTTTGTATAACAATGATAAGTTTTATAATCAATCCATTTTTATGTCGTTCAAAAAATCATGTTAACATAGCCATATTTACTAACAAAAATGAATCCGGAAGTCGGGGAGATTAAAGAGAAAGAAAGCCATAATAATTAATTAGATAGAGAAGGAAGAGTGTGTGTCCTCAGAAGAGAAAGGGAAACACACAACATATGAGATGGTTACATTGTGAATCCTCACCCCTCCGTGGAAGGAAGGAGATGATATATATAGCCTATGACACACCTCACTTTCCTATATTGACATTTCTAGTCTTTGCGTATCTGGCTAATAATAAACTAATGTAATTCTGTATAAGTCGACATATTTTAAGGCTAACAATCTTCTCCCAATATATGGACATGCAAAATTACTTACAATGTTTCTAACATGTACATATACAACAAAAATAAAGTCTTCCAAAGTGCTTTCAATGATGAAGATGACTTATGTGTCTTCTGGTCTTGAAACTTATACTCCAGCTTGGATCTTCAGTGTCTTTACTTGTTCAGGAACCACTATAATATGCATGAGTTAGATTAACTTCCCCCCAATCCATGGAACATGTCTTGAAAAGCTTTCTTCATAGACTCTTTTTTGGCAAAGTTTTTGAATCAGCTTCCCCCCAAACCAACATCTGTATCTTGAGCAGATTCTGAAACTTTGATGCAGCTTGAACAATCTTCTCACTCTGACATTTAAAGTGCATAGCAGAATATTATAGAAGAATAATCCATCCACACCAAATAATACTGCTCCTATACTGTTTCATGACATTTGGTCTTGGTGAATATCTGTTTGAGGGAACATGCAAGAGATCAGCAACTCTTTTCTCACGCTTGCAAAATACTTCACACAAACCATACTAAGAAAAGTAGTATACACTAATTCCCCCTGGAAGTTGACCTGATTACCTTCAAATACAGACAACACTTCCCCATGATGGTTTTGAACTCTCGAAGCATCATTGCGTGTACGTCCATAGAACAGTGAAGTTCTTGTCATAAGTACAAATCTTAAAAAGTTGTGAACATCGTTGAAGAATGGGTTAATAGACAAAAAAGTTACTATACTTTTCCAAAAAGTTGGCCTAAGTTACTCAACTTTCATTTTGTTCACTTAAGTTACTGAACATTTGATAAACATACACCCCCATAATTTCAATGTTAATCCGAGTAACCTAGACGTATATTTTTAGGTAAGTTAAGTAACATAAATGTCATGTTTTTACAAGTTCAATGATGTTTACCTATATTTTTGCAAAGTTGAGTAACCCCAAATGTCATGTTTCATAAGTTTAGTAACCTAAGTGAACAAAATGAAAGTTTAGTAACTTAAGCGAACTTTTTGAAAAAGTATAGTAACTTCTTTGTATAATAACCCATTAGTTCATGCACTACCGATACATATGTATTTTATGTGTGTGTTCAAGGGCCTCTTTGTGATGATAGCACGAGGCCACCGAAATCCATAAGACAACCTTGATATTCATCAGTACAAAATATTCATTAGTACTTTGCCCATTAATTCATCAATACAAAATACCATCAGATGCTAAATGTTCATCAATCATGTTTTTGCTATGAATGTTCATCAATCATGGTTTCAATGTTCATCGGTAGTCGTTACAATGTTCATCAACGAGTAATCAGTTGTCGCACGTTGCGGCGGACCGTTTTGAAGTACATGTAGGGGCGGACCCAGGATTTTTAAGGGGTGTTGCACAAAGAAAATGTTGGACCAATTAAAGTTATACCGTAAAAAACTAAGGTAGCACAAAAAAATTTAGGGGTTGCACATATAAAAAAGGGCAATTTTGAAATTTTTGTGCAATGCGTCACCTAAAATCGGGTGTAGCCCGTACCACACCCGACGCCTATGTGGGTTCGTCCCTGCATGTATTTGTTATGAATACCGTATAATAATCTAGTCATGAACAACAAAGTATGAAACTGAACTTGTAGCAAATCGAGACCTGTTATCACATATGAGATTTCCCACAAAGGTTAAACAAATACAAACACATATCCACAAATCCATTAATAGCGTATAAACTAAAAAAAATATCATGAACCCTCAACGTTTTAGGGAATTTTTAGATTCAGAGATATAAGGACTTTATATTTAGCTCATGTTTCAATACAAAAGACAGTATCATAGAATACCATTTAGAGTTAAAAAGTCATTAAGACTCCCCATGGTTTAATTGCAGGATTGGCCAGCAGTTATTTGTGGTGCCTGATAATGATTAATAACAATAACTGCTGGCCAATCAGGCTGTGACATACAGCCTGTGTCCCCACCTTAACATGTGCCCCTGGGGCACATGTTAGAAAAACCCTTAATATAAATATGTTAGAAACTTTCATAATTTGTATAGGTAATAAAGGAGCATATAAGTTTTGATATAAATATGTTTGAATATTTAGATTTATCAACTATAACTTGTTTCTTAAATAAAGGCAAACAAACTCTTTTATATCTCAAAACTGTCTCTTCATTTTCAGATATTGTGTGCTATCAGTATGTTGAAAGCAACAACTTACATAATCGTTTTCTCCCCTTATATTCCAACAAATCCATCTATAAAGACTTTCCAGACACCGGTCATCTCTGCATAACATCAAATGGGGGATATTTAAACTCATAAAGACACTCACAAGCGACACAACTAACACAAATATACTGTAATATTAATAGCCTTTGATGGCGTAAAATAATGGTTTCAAACTGATAAGAGAGAATGATTTTGACCAAGGTTGTCAAAATCGCGATCCTGATCGTAGGATCGTACGATCCTATGATCCCACACACAAAAAAACGATCAGGATCGTAACAAGATCGCAATTCAAGTAGGATCGTAGGAGGATCGTAGGATCGTAGGATCGGATCGGATCGCGTAGGATCGTATAATAGCCTTATTTTGGACTTTGGGTAAATTTAGGCTGAGGTTTATAAATTTTCATCAAGACGGTTTCATATTTTTTTCTATCCATAATCGTTAAATGATTGAAACATGAAGTAGGTGCACGTATGTAGTATTTTTTTTTATCAAAATCATTCATTTATCGCTTGAAACATGAATGAACTTTGTGCAAGTATGTATTATAATATATCTAATGTTCTATTACCATGGTACTTGAACATATAACTTTTTTTCTTTTATCATCCATTTAGATTCGTTAATCATATAAGGGGGAATTTCATATATACCAATAAAATTTAAAAAATTAAATATTTCTCCAAAACACAAGTTATCAATGCATGATGTAAAATGCTATTTAAGAATGTTTGGATAAAAAATATAAATATTGAAGTGTTTTTAGGATATATGTAAATGCTCATCATATAAAATATTATATAAAAACATATAGAAATATAAAAAAAATAACCTTATACAAAAATATATATGTTTTTCATAGGATCTTACGATCCCGATCCGATCCTACGATTACGATCTTGAAAAGCCGAAAACGATCCTAAGTAAGATCCCGATCCTGACAACCTTAATATGAGGGTCATTTAACTTACTCTTTAAAAGTATTTTACAACACAACCTTCTAGACCTCGTAATTAAAAGCACGAAAAGTATATACTAGCACCTCAGATAAGTGTTTGGGATTCTCTTTTTCACTCGGGTGTATAATAAATTATAACATAATGGGGAAACGAAAAATCAACACTCATTACCTGTCATAGCATATAAATTATCATAGGCTTGATAAAAGATCAAACCTCCATCGCTAGGCGCAAACAATATTCATTACTATCTAAGAGGTATTTTAAAGGGTTGTGGGGTGTAGGTGTAAGACAACATTAATAGAAACAAAAACGATGGGATACATTTGGGTGGTAACTTAGGGTGAATTTAGAGTGGAAGGGTTAGCTAATTATTTATAAGAATACACGTTGATTTGGTTGCTAAGCCAAAGACTCGGACAAGATATACAAACTCTACACAACTTTACATCCATCTCTTTCTTTTTCTTTTCTTGACTCTAATATAAACATAAACATAAGCAAATGGCAGCCCGTACATTTTTTTCACTTTTTTATATACATTTTTTCGTACACTTTTGCTCTGCCATTGTTTAAACATATAATACATCATGAGGGTTTATAGATGCACCCCTACAATTGAACTTTTACATACTTGATTATTTACAATCTAACTAATGGCCCGATTTGAGGTGGATCAAAATAACATAGAGCTTATTGAGCTCTATTGGGGGTAATAAATTACTTCTTTCATAATTCTTCATAAGATGAATACTACCATAAATCTCAATCGTCCCAAAACAGTATTTACAAGGATAAGGACATAGCAACCGTGTACTCAATAATTAATTTGGGTTAAAACAATAATGTACTAAAAGCGAGTACATACAAGGTAGGCTAAGGCGATTTGGGTGTAACAATTGGTTCAAGGGTAACAATGCTCTTCATTAATAGTCTAGATTAACCAGAAAATTATGACAACCATGAAAAGGATATGCTCGGAGGGGTGTACTAGGGGTATCCTGCACTAAAAATGAGTGCATGGCAAGGGTGTGGGATAGTTATATGATCGAGGTGACCATCATAACAATTATAGGTTTAAAACATGGGTTATCCTAGGGCCTCTTATCATTTAGAAAATCCTAATTCTCAATATACGGTCTCGGGATGTATCACAAAAATAAGTTCTAGAATTTAATACACTACCGGTACACTCATGTAATTTTAAACCGATACCAATGCTCCAGAAAAGGCGACGAAACCACATATACACATCCATAACGATGGAATAGATACACATGATTGCTCACTCCTTAACTCGAGAAAGCTAAAGGTAAAATTATCTTGGGTATCAAAAATTGATACCCGATTTCCTATAGATCTAAAGGCGAACCTCACATTTTTGGGGTAGAATTTTGAGGATTTTTGTGCTAGTCATACAAATTCCTATCCATGAGATGCTTATAATACTCAGTTTTCGTCGGTACGTGTCATAATTTTTTAAATTTTGGTTAAAATTACCTTCTAAGCTATGTTTTGATATATTACTCATCATTTTAACGACAAAGCAAATGGCAATTAAAGGAATAGTTTCTAAGGCTTATTTTCCCCCTATACTTAAGTTGAACATTGTCCCTAATGTTCTTAAAAGTACCCGTAAAACGAATAAAGGGAAAAGAAAACAAGTAAAAGAAACTAGTACTCCTTTAGTTTGTTCATTAATGGAGAAGAAACATGCGATAACTGGCTAAATCGTCATCCAAGAGTCTTCATCTGGAAACTCTTTAAGAACTTCCAAGCTTCTTCTCATCAAATATAACCTATAAATTAAAGACAAAGACAACTACACCTGGCGTAAAATCAGTAGGATAATGATATATACAACGAAACTTTTAGGGTGGACTGTATGAAAGTAGTAAAGATATGGTGAATGTGTTAAAGTAATCAATGTTTTCTATAGGTTTTTAAGAAAATTACAAATTATGGAAATAATGCAAAATTATTTTTTAAAAATAATATAATAATTTGAAATTTCACACGCTGGAGACCTGACGCCGTCGCTTCGGCCTCTGTGAAAACTTCACATTCATTTTCTTGGAAAAAAATTTCTACACGCAATTCTATCAGTTACTTCCTGTAAAATACTGCATAAAACCCGAGATTAATTATCACAATCACATGACTCGAAACTGATGCGAATTAATCTAAACAATTTATTTTATATATTTGAATTGGTTCTTATAAACCGGATATTTTCCCCTACACTTATTTGATGCAAAATACCTTTAATTGTTAATAAGACGAGGTTAAAAACAAAAACAAAGCATGATTACAAATGGTGCAAACACATAAGAATAAACAATAAAGAGTTAAAAACACAAGGCACTACTAAATGCGGGAAAATAAATATTGGGTTGCCTCCAAAAAAAGTGCTTTTCTTCATTTATGAGTCTTTTAGCTAGACTCGGAGTCACACTACCCGGAAAGGTTGATGATACTCACGTAATTGTTTGTGAGTTTTTCGATTGTTTCTTTATCCTTTTGTATTCATGCCCTAAATTCATGCAAGCTTTATAGTAACCCTTTCTTTTCTCAAGAACGTGTTTAAATCCCAATTTCTAACCCTTAGACTTTCTACGAAGAATGCTTCGAACTTATCCTTTTCTAAAGGTGATATTAGTTGAAGCTCTTGAGTTCTTTGAGGCATTATGAAAACAACTTCATCATTCCTATGGGAAAGCCTAATCAATACTAAATATTGATCATACTCAAGCTTAGATGTTTAAACAAAGGGTTTCCCTAAAACTACTTCACTTAGTCTATCATCGATAACGCACCCTATATCCTCTAAAATCATGAAGTCCACGACGTAATTGAAGCATTGATGTGCTGTCGTGTAGGTTGTATTTATTGATTACCAAGTTTTAAATTTATATTTTGCCAACTTTACCTAAAACGACACTTGAACGGGCAGTGTATCCAGTCAGATGGAGTTTTGTGATAAGTAGGGTGTCGATCACTAAGACTGAGAACTAATATTTTATTTTAATAATATTTTGGTTAACTAAACTAAGTTAATTTAAACTAAGTTAATTCTATTCTATTTTAAACCTATGCTAAACCTATGTTAATCCTAATTCTAATGGATAAATGGGGGGTTTTCAGCCTGAGAGACTAGCACAGGTTTGTGGTGACTTAGATCTACTTAAAACACAATAACATACGCAAGCAGACATAAAAAATATAAAAGAGCGGTTGTGATAACCGGTAACTTGTCCAGGGTTAAGTATTATAAAATATGGAAATTTTCTATCGGAGACTTTTAATTTTGTCAGTTTTCTTGAGGAAAGCTGAAAAGTTGACTTCGGTTGACTATTTTGTGTGAAACGATTACGGTTTAACCGGGTTTTGGGAGAGTCATAAGTATCGTAATAGAATCACTTTTGATTCGTCTTTCTGTTTTGGAGTAGTTATGTGGTTTTCCAGTGCTTTCCGGGAAGTTATCCCGCGATTAGCAAAAATCGTCACGCAGCGCGTACCGGTACGACAATAAATTTGAAAAGGTGTTTTATAAGTTTTAGGTGAAATGAATAGACGTAATTAATGAAAGATTTTATAAGTTGGTGAAACGTTGGATAGAACGTAAATCGTTGAGATGTGATTTGGAGGTTGTTAGTAAAACGGGCGTTTTCATGAAATTCGGTAAAAGACTGTAACGGTCGTTAAAGTGAAAACTTTGGGCAAGTCAAAAGTGTCAAGTGGTATTTTTAAAGGATGGAACACTTTTAAAAATGGTGGGAAAGGTTCGGTTGAGTTTAAACAATAATTCATGTTTTTGGTCCTGACGCGACCAATAACGTTTTAAATGAATTTTTAAAGGGATTTAAATTGAAAGAGTATCGTGTAAATAACCTAGGTTAATGGAAAAGTGATTTTAAATGCAATAAAAATACTAACTAAACCCGGGTAACATTTTAATTTAGCGAGATTTGAGTTTTTAGAGAACCTGACAAAAAAAGGAGACCCCCGAGCTCCTTGGATGCTTGGACGAGTAAGGAGTGACAAAAGTGAGGGAACAGCATATGGCTTGTTTCTAGCTAGTTGGTTTATTCATGGTACATTTATGTTTTGTCTCAACCTAAAACACACACTTATGCATGTTTTCCAAATAAAAAAAAACCTCCTCTCTCTTTCTTTCTCTTTAAATCGGACGAGCAACCACAAAGACCAAGAAACACAAATTTTTTGAAGATTTAGCAAGAACACGGGTTAATAATCAATAGTGGGTTGGTGTTATATAGTTACGGGTTGTAGAACAACGATTTGGGTTTATTTATTTTTTTATAGGTAAAGGGTTACCCCGGTAAAATGGAAGCTACCTTAAAATTTTATTTTTAGTTGTACTTTTATGGTTCTTATAGTGCCTTAATGCTAGTTGTACAAGTTGATCGTCGTGAAAATCGAAATTTAAAAACAAAACGAATGATTAAAGTGGGTGTTTGCTTGCGTCGAGTACAAAAAGAAAGAAACAAGGAATGATTATTTTTATATTTTGTTTATGGTGGTAATTTTATTTTGTGCCAAGGGCTTATTTGTAAAAGATTATTTGAAAATAAGCTAGCAAAAGGCTTATATGGTTTTGGGTTGTTATGGTTTGGGCTCGGCCCAACCATTTTTGGTGGGTTTGGGCTCGGTTACACTCGGTCCGACAAAGGGAAATGGGCTCGGCCCATTTGTCCCCGACTTATTCGCCATTTGGCTTATTTGGAGCTTATAGCTTATTCGGTTCGACTTATATTTTTTTAGCTTATAGCTTATTTTGGGTTTTCGGCTCATGTTATTTCGGATTATTATGGTTTTGAGCTTATGGCGTATTTGTTTGGACTTATGATTGGTTTCGGCTTATATTTTGAGCTTATAGCTTAATTGATTTTGAGCTTAGTTAGCTTCGGTTTATTTGGGTATAGCTTATATTGATTTTTGGCTTATATTGGTTCGAGCTTACTTTGACTTATGGCTTATTGTTTCGGCTTATTAATTGGGCTTATGGTTTAATTGATTTCGGCTTATAATCAGGCTTATGGTTTATTGGGTTTCGGCCCATTGGATGTGGCTTATTGGGTTTCGGTTTACATTGGACTTTTATATAGTTATTATTATTGTGCTTTGGTTTCGGTTTGGGCTTGAAAAAATGAATAATAGATTTTGGATTTATAAAAAGTACGAAAGTGGAAAATAATTTAAACAGGACGATTTTTGGTCACGTTTGGATAAGCGCGTTAAAAATGTGAACTTTTTGGCAATTGTTGGAATTTTTGGGAGTAATGTGGAATAATTATTTTGTGTCTACTCGACTAGAGGACAAAAGAGTAAATTTTATATATATTAAATATTAAGGGTAAACGAGTGAACATGGACATACAAAGATGATACAGATTTTTATACGTACTAAGCGAGTTAAAAATGTGAACTTTTTGGCAGTTGTTGGAATTTTTGAGAGTAATGTGGAATAATTATTTTGTATAAGCTCGAATAGAGGACAAAAGGGTAATTTGTGTAAATATTAAAATTTAAGGGTAAACGATTGAACATGGACATACAAAGATGACAAAGATTTTTATATATACCCCGTTAAGCCCGATAAAGAGATGAAAATAATAAAATATTATTATTTTATTTTTGATATATGTATATATATATTATTTTACTTCTGATATAATAAAATATTATTATTTATTTTTGATATATATATATATATATATTTAATATATATCTATATATATATATATCTATATATATATATATATATATTTATATTAACGTTGAGAAAAAATCGATTTCGTTTATTTTCGATATTGACTTCCACTTATTTCTGTAGGTTTATCTTTGGACCGTTTGGTAGTTGTTTTATTTTCGTATTGGCTATGTTGAGTATTCTGTGTTGATGTTGCACTAGCCCAAGTGCATTGAGTCGTTTTGCATAATTACCACACAACCGTGTTTTTGGATAAAGGCTTTGAAATTAGTATAAAGGTTTTGAAATGAGGATAAAGGTTTGAAATGAGGATAAAGGTTTTGTAATAAGATTAAAGAATTTGGAATAAGTTTAAGGGTTTTGTGAAGAGAATGAGTATTTTGCGTGAGTAAAGGACGAACGCTTGTACAATATGATAACCGGATATTTTCCCCTATAATTATTTGATGCAAAAGACCTTTGATTGTTAATAAGACGAGGTTAAAAACAAAACAAAGCATGATTACAAATGTTTCATACGCATAAGAATAAACAATAAAGAGTTAAAAACATAAGGCACTCTTAAATGCGGGAAAATAAATATTGGGTTGCCTCTAAAAAAGCGCTTTTCTTTATTTATGAGTCTTGTAGCTAGACTCGGAGTCACACTACCCGGAAAGGTTGATGATACTAATGTGATTGTTTGTGAGTTTTTTGATTATTTCTTTATCCTTTTTGTATTCATGCCCTAAATTCATGCAAGCTTTATAGTAACCCTTTCTTTTCTCAAGAACGTGTTTAAATCCCAATTTCTAACCCTTAGACTTTCTACGAAGAATGCTTCAAACTTATCCTTTTCTAAAGGTGATATTAGTTGAAGCTCTTGAGTTCTTTGAGGCATTATGAAAACAACTTCATCATTCCTATGGGAAAACCTAATAAATACTAAAGATTGATCATACTCAAGCTTATATGTTTAAACAAAGGGTTTCCCTAAAACTACTTCACTTAGTCTACCGTCGATAATGCACCCTATATCCACCAAAATCATGAAGTCCACGACGTAATTGAAGCATTGATGTGTTGTCGTGTAGGTTGTGTTTATTGATTACCAAGTTTTAAATTTATATTTTGCCGACTTTACCTAAAACGACACATGAACGGGAAATGTACCCGGTCAGATGAAGTTTCATGGTAAGTAGGGTGTCGATCACTAAGACTGAGAACTAATATTTTATTTTATTAATATTTTGGTTAACTAAACTAAGTTAATTTAAACTTAGTTAATTCTATTCTATGTTAAACCTATGCTAAACCTATGTTAATCCTAATTGTAATAGATAAAGGGGGGGTTCAGCCTGAGAGACTGGCACAGGTTTGTGGTGACTTAGATCTACTTAAGACACAATAACATACACAAGCAGACATAAAAAAATATAAAAGAGCGGTTGTGATAACCGGTAACTTGTCCAGGGTTAAGTATTATAAAATATCGTAATTTTCTATCGGAGTCTTTTGATTTTGTCAGTTTTCTTGAGGAAAGCTGAAAAGTTGACTTCGGTTGACTATTTTGTGTGAAACGGTTACGGTTTAACCGGGTTTTGGGAGAGTCATAAGTATCGTAAGAGAATCACTTTTGATTCATCTTTCTGTTTGGGAGTGGTTATGTGGTTTTCCAGTGCTTTTCAGGAAGTTATCCTGCGATTAGCAAAAATCGTCACGCAGCGCGTACTGGCACGACAGTAAATTTGAAAGGGTGTTTTATAAGTTTTGGGTGAAATGAATAGACGTAATTAATGAAAGATTTTATAAGTTGGTGAAACGTTGGATAGAACGTAAATCGTTGAGGTGTGATTTGGAGGTTGTCAGTAAAACGGGCGTTTTCATGAAATTCGGTAAAAGACTGTAACGGTCGTTAAAGTGAAAACTTTAGGCAAGTCAAAAGTGTCAAGTGGTATTTTTGAAGGATGGAACACTTTTAAAAATGGTGGGAAAGGTTCGGTTGGGTTTAAACAAAAATTTGTGTTTTTGGTCCTGACGCGACCAGTAATGTTTTAAATGAATTTTTAAAGGGATTTAAATTGAAAGAGTGTCGTGTAAATAAACTAGGTTAATGGAAAAGTGATTTTAAACGCAATAAAAATACTAACTAAACCCGTGTAACATTTTAATTTAGCGAGATTTGAGTTTTTAGAGAACCCGAAACAAAAACGAGACCCTTGAGCTCCTTGGATGCTTGGACGAGTAAGGGACAAAGAGAGGGAAACACAAAGGCTTATTTCTAGCTAGTTGGTTTATTCATGGTACATTTATGTTTTGTCTCAACCTAAAACACACACTTATGCATGTTTTTCAAATCAAAAAAAAATCTCCTCTCTCTTTCTTTCTCTCTAAATCGGACGAGCAACCACAAAGACCAAGAAACACAAATTTTTTGAAGATTTAGCAAGAACACGGGTTAATAATCAATAGTGGGTTGGTGTTATATAGTTACGGGTTGTAGAACAACGATTTGGGTTTATTTATTTGCGTCAAAACCAAACCAAGAACATCAAGATTGTAAGTTTTTTAAAATTTTATTTTTTATGGGTAAAGGGTTACCCCGGTAAAATGGAAGCTACCTCTAAATTTTGTTTTGAGTTGTACTTTTATGGTTCTTATAGTGCCTTAATGCTAGTTGTATAAGTTGATCGTTGTGAAAATCGAAATTTGAAAACAAAACGAATGATTAAAGTGGGTGATTGCTTGCGTCGAGTACAAAAAGAAAGAAACAAGGAATGGTTATTTTTATATTTTGATTATGGTGGTAATTTTATTTTGAGTCAAGGGCTTATTTGGGGCTTATTTATAAAAGATTATTTGAAAATAAGCTAGCAAAAGGCTTATATGGTTTTGGGTTGTTATGGTTTGGGCTCGGCCCAACCATTTTTGGTGGGTTTGGGCTCGGTTACACTTGGTCTGACAAAGGGAAATGGGCTCGGCCCATTTGTCCCCGACTTATTCGCCATTTGGCTTATTTAGAGCTTATAGCTTATTCGGTTCGGCTTATATTTTTTTAGCTTATCGCTTATTTTGGGTTTTCGGCTCATGTTATTTCGGCTTATTATTGGGATTATGGTTTAATCGATTTCGGCTTATAATCGGGCTTATGGTTTATTGGGTTTCGGTTTACATTAGACTTTTATATAGTTATTATTGGGCTCTGGTTTAGGTTTGGGCTTGAAAACGTGAATAATGGATTCTAGACTTATAAAAAGGTTTAAAACCATAATGGACTCTAAGGCCCAATAACAAGTAAAATGGAATTTTACTTATGGACACATGGGACTTGACAAATGTTGTTCGACTCAAATTTGATTTAAAGTGGCAAGTTGGATTTATAAGAGTTAAAGGGGCTAACAATTAAGCTTTCAGGCCCAATAAAGAAAAATTGATAATTTGGATAATAAAACGAATGAATGGATTTTTAATAAGTACGGAAGTGGAAAATGATTTAAATCGGACAATTTTTGGTCACGTTTGGATAAGCGAGTTAAAAATGTGAACTTTTTGGCAGTTGTTGGAATTTTTGAGAGTAATGTGGAATAATTATTTTGTATAAGCTCGAATAGAGGACAAAAGGGTAAATTTTGTATATATTAAACATTAAGGGTAAACGATTGAACATGGACATACAAAGATGACAAAGATTTTTATATATACCCCGTTAAGCCCGATAAAGAGATGAAAATAATAAAATATTATTATTTTATTTTTGATATATGTATATATATATTATTTTACTTCTGATATAATAAAATAATATTATTTTATTTTTGATATATATATATATATATATATATATATATATATATATACTATATAGGGATGGTTCTAGGGAAAACCATTTTGCTAGAAAACCCATGAAAACTCAGAAAACCATACAGATGCCCTAAAAACCAAACAGAGGCCCTAATTTTTCGACTAAAAATTGAATTTTCAGGCAATTATGGCTCGAATAATGTCTGTAAAAAACTCAAAAAACAAACAGATGCCTAATTTTTTCCGGCTATATCAAAAATAGTTTTTTAGGGCATCTGGTTAGTTTTTTTGGGCACCTGTTTGGGTTTTTTGGTTCTATACAGTCGGACGTAAATCGAGGCATATTTGCTCTGAAAATTAATTTTTAGCCTGAAAATATAATTAGGGAATCGTTTGGTTTTTTAGGGCATTTGTTTTGGTTTTTCCTGCTTTAGGTTTTTTCACCTAAAATTAGGTTTTCTCAGATCACATCCTTATATATATATATATATATATATATATATATATATATATATATATATATATATATATATATTCTTTAACGTTGCGAAAATATCGATTCGTTTATTTTTGATCTTTGAACTCCCACTTATTTCTCGTCAGATTCTCTTGGACTGTTTGGTCAGTTGTTTCGTTTTTGCTATTGGCTATGTTTTGAGTATTCTGTGTTTTTAGATAAAGGTTTTGAAATAAGGATAATGGTTTTGAAATGAGGATAAAGGTTTAAAAATGAGGATAAAGGTTTTGAAATATGGATAAAGGTTTTGAAATGAGGATAAAGGTTTTGTAATAAGATTTGGAAATAAGGTTAAGGGTTTTGTGAAGAGAATGAGTATTTTTCATGAGTAAAGGACGAATGCTTGTACAATAAGATAACTTTGTACAAATATTTATGAGGTGAAATTAATGTTAGGTCATGGCCGGGTACCGTTGTGCGTTATAGAGGCTAGTAGGTGCATTATAGAGATTGTTTGGTTCATTGAGTAGAGGTTATCTGTGCGGTTATATTCATCTATTGAGGTGAGTTCTCGTAGCCCTTTTTTTTACTGTTTTTCCGTTGGGGAAAATGATAATCAAATGTGTTTTGAACTGTTTTCTGAACTGTGCGAAACGTGGTTTTGTTTTGGGACAATTTATGTGCTTATGTCTGCTATATGAATATATGTGATGTGATTTTACTTGCATGTATTGTGTTCGGCATGGCAAGGGTTGTGGTTTTACTTGCATGTACTATGTTGTTAGCAAAGGTAAATGAGGAGTAATTAGGACCAAAGATGAGTACATTTGGGGAGTTTATTGAAGGACAATTGTTTGACTTTTTCCAAGGTTGCGAAATTGTAAACTTTTATAAAATAAACTTATGTAATAATGTACGGTATGATCTTGTATCTTGTGCAATGTGAATCATTGTGTCGTATTCCCGTGTTTCCGCCGCTGACGGGGTGTGACAGCGGTCTAGCCAAATATAAGAAAACTGTATTAACCATTGTTAATCTAATTAGAACGTTGGTTTGTTTATTTAGTGCAATGAATACTTATATCGGGGTGACATATCATTCTTAAGACTTATGCGTTACTTCTTCCTAAGACCTTGACACATAGAATTCTATCACAATTAAACGCATCCGTATAAATCATCCTATTTGCTGTTTATAATCTGCCTTAGGGGTTAAAGCAATGGTGATCTTGTTAATCCCTAGCTCATGGAGACTTTGTCCACTTACTGCTTAATGGCAATTTATATACTAGTAGTCCACTGGCCAAGTCTTTACCAATTGATTAAGAACGTACTCGTTGATCCCAAGGGTCACCTGCCGGTCCAACTAAGCTCACTAATCTAAAGGCGAAGATAGGTCATTATTTGTGATCCTATTGGTCTACATATATAAATTACTATATGGAGAGTGATCCTGGCATCTAGCTAACTTGGTCCGTATCACTAGATCCAGTTGAATGATAGGTCGCATACAAAAGCACGTAAACAAGTATTAATTGATAAACATAAACAAGCAATCAACGATAAGTTAGGTATTTGAGATAAACAAACCAAACATTCAAATCTTCATAATAATGACTAATACCCAAGGGTATTAGCCCTCAAACGTCATAATCAATTCAAGAGTAATAATCCAACCAAGGTAAACTAATCGAGTTAAACGAGTGATACTAAAAATCGAACGATTACTAGAGTATAGGAGATTACAAAGTGTTTCCTATGGACTTGATAACTTTGCTTGACCTTTTCTGCTCTTCTTGTCTTCTGAAAATTGACTTTTGTGGTTAAGGTATCGAAAATATGAACAAGCACACTAAAAACCCGTTTTTAGGTTTTCTATTTATAAGGTCTGAAATTTGGTCGATATGACGTATCGAATGGCTTGGATACGGTGTATTGGGGGTTTCTTGGAGTAGGGACCACATTCTATATCTTCCAGAATATTTTATTACTTTAAATTGAATACGGCGTATAGACTCCTTTTGGATACAGCGTATTGATCTTTATTCCTTCGTGGTCTTTTGTGAAGTACAGGCACAGATACGCCGTATCTTCCTTGATGGATACGACGTATAGGATGTCAGAGTCAGTATCTTCAAATGTCTTTGTTTAAGCTCCAGAATGCGTGCCTTTTTACTAATCTTCACCAAGTACTCCATAATTATTGCAATTCTCAAATACAAACGATTAAGTAATAATTTTTGCAATAATTATACAAATGGGTTATTTACATGGGATAAATGATGCTATAAAAGTAACGTTATTTGATGCCATCACATATCCCCCACTTGAATTATAACAACCCGCAATTTTCATAAATGTAAATATCCATCTATTAAGTTAGATGCAATGTACAATCTATCCATTATATATGAACTCACCTTTTTCAGGGAAATTTTTCGCTTTATTACATTACTTACTTTGCCAATATCTCAATATGCAATATTTCTTGCATAACTAAAGTTAACGAGCTCACGCAACCTACCTATGGCAATCCTATCATCATAATATGTCAAGCAAACATCATAATATGTCAAGTCAATATCATAATATCATTTTTACAAAGTACATTACTCAGATAAGGTACCATTTGCAACGTTATATCAAAACGGGCTTTAAACCGTTATCGTATGCCTCTAAACCCTAACTTCATGAAAGATTAATATCTAAAGTGAATGCACAAGCTACTAAAGCATATGTACAAACAATATAACATCTCATTTGAAATATAAAATCTCTTCAAGTCAAGGTACAAGTCTTTAAAAGCTCAATATATAAGTCATTAAGCATGATCTCCAAAATAGCCGTTTTACCTCCGTTTTCATTCTAATTTCTTCACCATCACTTGTGTACAAGCTACTACACTCAATATACAATGTGTAAACCCTAATTATTCTATTCATAAGCTTTCATACATCTTTTTACACTCAAAACCCTAAACCCTAAAACCGAGCTAGTTTCTAAACCATGACCCGTTTCTTGATTTTTATCCATTGTAAACCCAAACCAACACTCAAATAAGTTGGAATAACTTAATTTACAACATTCTCAATCATATTCTGTAGGTCCTAAGTCTTGGATCTGTTTAGCCTTTTGTAGGACAGTAGCTAACTTGAATAAATCCAAATCAACTATATGAGAGACACTGACTATGAATACTATGTGCTAATGCGGAATCTTAACACAAGTACTAAGAAGAACACAATGTAAAACTTTTGCTATTTGCTATTAATTTCTATTAGAATACTATTTCAATGTCATACTAAACATTGTGCCGTATGGTTCCTTTTATACACCAAGGAAACCCTAATGGTTCAATTTTGTAAGCAACATACATGCTATGTATGAGTATTAAAAAGTGGCTTACGTGTATCAACACTGAAAGCGAGCATTATGTGTTTACGGTTAGTATATGATTAATGTAAATTCGGTGTGCATAGCTGTGTTTGGAGGTATATGTTTTAAATAATGAATATGTGTTTTTTTATGATAATAATAACAAATGTTTTGTAGTTTCAGGTATGTGAACATGTTTTGTAAAGACGGAGACCATGACCGATATAAATAGTGCACATATGTCTTACTTGAAGGGGTACTTCATGTTCTAATTAATTTGATGAAAAAGCGAAGCTTGCACATATGATCTTGGAAGAGTGCACATATGATCTTGGAAGAGTGCACATATGTTTTTCGAAGAGTGCACACATGTTTTGAACAACATGGATATAGTTGGATTTATATTTTTAATGTATTTCATTTGATATCAAATTTTGTTTATGTATTTATGTTTTTGGTTTGTTATTTGTATTTGAAATGTATTTCATTTGATATCAATTTTTGTCTATATTTTGTGTTATAAATTTTGAAGACAAAAGAATGTGCACAAGAAACATATGTGTAATTACCATATCAAGTTAAAAATGTACACTAAAAACATGAAATTTATAATATTAAAAAAAACATATATGCACTTTTTTTTCTTTTGAAAACAGTATATACTAAAAATATATATAAAATAAAATAAAAAAAATTAATTTCGAAAATTAAAAGGCTTTTAAAAAAGGCGTTTTTAATTAAAAAATTCAAAAAAAAATCAAAATGTGTTTTGACTATTTTTACCCTTTAATTAAATAAAAAAAGTTAACGATAATTAATTTCTAATTGGTTTAAATGGGTTTTGTAGGCTCTGTACAAAAAATAGTTCTGCCAATGAAGGTCCCCATATTATAATATATTATATATATATTATATTTATAATTATATATACGGGTACGAACACCTATTTTCAAATGTTATATTGATTATAGCATTTATATTATATATATATACTATATATATATTTTTATATATATATATATATATATTTATATATATTTTTTAATATATATATATATATATTTATATATATACTATATATATATTATTATATATTATATATAATGGTTTCGAAACACCTAATTTCAAATGGTTTATTGAATTTAACATATATGTAAGGCATTGTGATGCTGGTAATTTGAGTAACGATAATTTTATAAGATACTTAAACCCCTTTACCGTGTTATCACATGTCATGTCTAACCCAGCTTATGTTGATTCGGAGTCTATCACCCTAGGCGACGGAGCGCAGAGCTCCCGGTGCCCGTTCCTTGATCTGTATGACCCCTCTTAGCGATAGGGCAGTACTCAGTAGTTGATACTAAGTCAGAGCCAAAGGAGGCACCCTCTGAGGCAGAGTAGTTACATTCGTTAGGTTCTAGAGCGCCCCTTATGGGTGAGGAGTTTGAGGCTGTTGAGCCGTCAGGTACTAGGACTGATTCAGCCCATTCCATTATGATTTGTCCAGAATTCCATCATAACACTATCACCTGATCATCCATTCCTCAGTTTCACCTACTCCATTACACATACTGGTTGCCTTCATTTCATCATAGGACTGCACGTATGGCAGTGTGTGCTCAGCCTGTCATGTCTCTTGGTCTGTCGGCTAGCGTGACAGAAGCGATGGCCTTGTCAGATTCAACTTTCTGTAAGAGGTATAGATCCTCTTACAAGACACCATCTTCATCATCGTCTCCAGCTCTTTCAGTACGGAAGAGGTACCGGGGTACGTCTGAGCTTATATTAGATACTAATAGTGAGGGGGACGAGTTGGAGGATGAGGATATGAGGAGGATGAGAGTTTGGATGCGGATGACGAGAGAGAGATAGGTCAGATGATGAGGGTCATGATTTAGATGACGAGGGTCGTGGTTTAGAGGGTGAGGGACTTGGTTTAGAGGAGGAGGCTACACCTGAGGGGCGCTGCAGGTTGTTCTCGATTGTATGATACAAACCGCGAGCGAGCCTTTAGGTCTTGAATACGGGGCAGCTAGGCGTCATGCCCTTGAGTCGATTGAGGAGATCGCACCTAGTACATATGAGGTAGGTCAGAGCTCTAGGTCTATGCCGGAGCAGCAGGGAGCAGATAAGGTATCCGCATTTAGACAGCCTATACTCACTACATGGGTAGATCCCGAGGATGATAGAGTCTACACTGATATTATAATTTATCCAACCAGTATGCTACCTGTTTAGGAACCAACGCTATCTCTCTTCCGAGTGGTCGTCTGTTCTTTGCCTGTTTCTCCTTTATCCTTATAGATTCCACTCACCTATAGCTTCACCAGTGGCTACTCCGACAACCACATAAAGTTAGATGAGGATTAGTTTATAGAGGTAGGGGGCCACAGTTAGAGCTTCTGGAGGAATACTCCATGATCACACGCGGCGTTTGGATGCTCTTACCACTACTTTGGTTGCTGTTATTGATAGGGATGTGATATAGTGTACACAGTTCAGATTGGTTAGAGATGAGATCTTCTTACAGAGGTACAGGTTAAGGAGTTTAGAGCGCGAGAGCAGGAGAGGACTGCCGTGACGTTTGGAGCTTTATAGAGGTTCGTGCTGGCATTGGAGGCATGGGCAGGGCATGTTGATACCCGGTTGGCAGGTACATCATGGGATAGGTATGATGACCATAGATTGATTCATGACATGTTAGTGCAACAGGCTGCTATGCAGCGTGAGCTTCAGGAGATGAGGGGTCGTGTTGCTACTTTAGAGCAGGAGAGGGGCCGTAGAGAGCCATAGATGGTATGAGATTGGTTTGGATTTTTATATAACGCTAAACTGAGTAGCATCAGTTAGTGTCAGATCTAAGTAGGTAGTCGATTTGTGATAGTTATGAACTGATTAGTATGAGTCGGTAGTTGACTCTTGTGGAAGTCATAGTTATTATGGTAAATGGGATGATTTGTACGAAAGTTTTAGAAGAGTAATGAATGGTAGTATTCGTATTTTATCTTGGATAGATAGATTTTCCTAGTTCTTGCGAGCATGGTTACCCTGTGTTATTCGTGAGCTTGAAACATATTCAAGTCGCTCGATTTTACTGATACGATAGAAGGTTAAGTAGTTAAGTGGAACACCGTGAGGTCACGGGAGACTTGATAAAGTGTAGTGAATAAGTTTGAATTCCAACTACCTTCCTCTTTATAGAATGGTAAGAGTGGATAATGTCATAGCTTTCCTAGAAAAATGGAACCTAGAGCACCCAGCCAAGTAAGGTTTGCTTGGGAGAGTTTGAGTATATGTTGGTAAGTGAACCATGGACTGTTCTGCAAGAGTAGAATGTGAGTTATGTTGTGTGAGACATATACCCTTGTAGTATCAGTCATGCAAGTTAGAACCTCTATGAGATTTTGACAATGTCAAACGCGGTAAGAGTTTCTTGAGACGTCGCGGTCTGGAACATATCCGGAGGCCCGACCAAGATTGAGTAACCAAAAGACTAGAGAGGACTAGTAGACTAATAAGATAGTAGGAAAGACTATCATGTTGTGTAAGATGGATCTAGTTGGATCCGGAGGAATACATAATGACTAAACCTTAGGGCTAGGTCTTTAAGGGAATCGAGAGAAACCCCACTTGAAGAGACCATACTGATAGAGGACTAGTGTATCGAGTTGAGGAATGGAATTTTCATGTTATTGATTGTGATTGAGATTTTGAGTTGAATTTCAAGGGCGAAATTCCTTTAAGGGGGTTAGACTGTGATAACCGGTAACTTTTCCAGGGTTAAGTATTATAAAATATGGTAATTTTCTATCAGAGTCTTTTGATTTTGTCAGTTTTCTTGAGGAAAACTGAAAAGTTGACTTCAATTGACTATTTTATATGAAACGGTTACGGTTTAATCGGGTTTTGGGAGAGTCATAAGTATCGTAAGAGAATCACTTTTGATTTGTCTTTCTGTTTTGGTGTGGTTATGTGGTTTTCCAGTGCTTTCTGGGAAGTTATCCCGCGATTAGCAAAAATCGTTACGCAACGCGCACCGACACGACAATAAATTTGAAAAGGTGTTTTATAAGTTTTAGGTGAAATGAATAGACGTAATTAATGAAATATTTTATAAGTTGGTGAAACGTTGGATAGAACGTAAATCATTGAGGTGTGATTTAGAGGTTGTTAGTAAAACGGGCGTTTTCATGAAATTCGATAAAAGACTGTAACGGTCGTTAAAGTGAAAACTTTAGGCAAGTCGAAAGTGTCAAGTGGTATTTTT
>BQNB010093777.1:0-26280 GCA_026074375.1 Tanacetum coccineum
GAGCCACTAACCGAGCCTTGTTCTTTAGAATGCCTCCCAGTTCGTCTAGCTTCACTTTGTAGATCCACTTCAAAGTAATAACAATGACTTTACCTGGTCAGGGTATGAGCTCCTATACTTTAAGGCATTCAAACTCATTGAGTTCTTCTTGCATTACTTTGATCCAGTAGGATTGAGTTAAAGCATCTTTATACGTCTTGGGTTCAACAACTATGAGGAAAGCATTGTAGTAACAGAAAAGAGCTTGCTCATGTAATTGCAGCCTTGTGGAAACTAGTCTAGCGAGTTCACCGATTATATTTTCAAGTGGGTGAACCTTAGTCCATTTGCTATTGTGTTCAGAAATTTGGTGATCGGGATGCACAATTCTATGAATAGAATCCGTTGATGAAGATTGATCAGAAGGAACTTCTGGAATTGGGATACCAAAGTACAGACCATTACCCATATGTGCAACTTCAATATCATGATTATCTTCTTCAACATCGTTAGGAATGACAGGAGGTTGAGTTCCGGGTGTTGTTTAAGAGTTACTTGGTGATGGTGCATCTTGGTCAACTGTTGTTGAGGAAGGTGAACCGCTTGATACAGTAAGAACTGGAGCAACTACTTCATCAATTAGAGAAATGACTTCAGGGGCTGGGAGATCAACACTTGGTGGAGGAGTGAGTAATTCATCAAACATCGATTGAAACAATATATCCCAATCAGTTCTTAAAGGTGGTACAAATGGTGTTGAAGGAGGAGGGTTTGGCACGAGTCCTAAACTGATTATTGCAGGAGTCATTTCATGAAGTGCGGGTCCTGAACTGCTGTGTTCAGAAGCTATTGCAGTCAGCTCATCAAAGTCTACATGAATTATTTTAATGATTCGTCTGGTACGTCGGTTGTAAATTCAAAATGCTTTCTTTGTGGGTTCATAACCAATGAAAATACCAATATCAGCTTTCGGTTGTAACTTACCCAAGTTCTCGCTATCGTTTGTCAGATAACAAAGTGAACCAAATACATGGAAAAATGATAAGTCAAGAGGTTTGTCATGTAAAAGCTGATATGGTGTTTTGCCGTGACGAAGACGTACGATGGAACGATTTTGGGTGTAACATGCGGTAGCAACTGCTTCTGCCCATAATAATAACAGAGCTTTTGCATAAATCAACATTATGCGGGCAACTTCAATTAGCGTACGATTACGTCTTTCAACGACACCATTTTGCAGTGGAGAGTGAGCAACAGTTGTTACATGAGAGATGCCAATCTTCTCATAATATTCAAGCAAAGTTTAATTAACAAATTCAGTTCCATTATCTGTTCTGATTCTTTGGACAGGTACTTTAAGCCGTACTTGGATCATCTTGAGAAACTTGATTATGAAATCTAGAGCTTCATATTTTGACTTTAAAACTTAACCCATGTGAATCGTGAGTAATCATCGACAATGACGTGGATGTACTTCTTTTTATTAACACTTGCGACACGCATTGGTCCACAAAGATCCATGTGTAAAAGATAGAGTTTTTCTTGGTTGGTGTCTTCAGATTTAGGTTTGTGGGGTTTCTTCTTGCTTTTACCCATTGCATAAGCCGAACACAAATGGTCCTTTTCAAATTTAAGCTTAAGTAGACCTTAAACGAGACCGTGTTTAGCTAAATGGTTTATTAGACCAAAGTTTAGATGGGACAGATGTCGGTGCCATAGCCAAGACTTAGTCTTTGAGGCCTTTGACAAGAGACATATAAGAGAGGACATTGTCATATCTCCAAGAGACAAAGTATACAGATTGTTGCCTCGATATCCAGTCAAAAGATCAACACCTTCTAAATTACGAAGAACGGTAGTGTGTTCTTGAGTGTGCTTAATATAAGCAGAGTGAGCTAATTGCCCAACGGAGAATAAGTTGTGTCCAAGTCCTTCCACGTAGTAAACCCTTGAAATCGTAACATTCCAATCCTTATAAATCTCAATAAACCCAAACTTTGCCACCGACTCATTTCCGAATTTAACGGAACTCCACAAACTTATTGCGCAATTGGTGAGCTAAGAGCGAGACTCCAGTCCATAGCCTTGGAGCAGCCGGAGTCCAAATACCAGAGAACAATTTGGACGACTTGCATTCATCAAGACAGGAAGATGGAACATCAGAAACTTTAGATCCCCAAGATTTATTGGGTTCCTTTTTGTTAGCAGATACAGATTTAAGAACCTTAGATTTGCTAACAGGAACATTAGTTTTAAATTTCCTAGGTTTTTTCCGGTGCGTAAACAAATGTTACGACATGTTTTTAGATGTTCATTATCTAGACAGCTGTTTTATAAGGGCACTTCAGTAGTTGCGGTATATCCTAGTTAAATGGACGCATTCCCTACTATAAGTGAAGGGTCCGAACAGTTATGTCTGCTTAGATAATATATCCATTATTGTAAACATAAGACAATACCTTTCCTTTTGGTTTCCAAACTTGTCTCTTTGAACTTTGCTTAATAGATTTAGATTTATTACGAGCATTCACATTATTGATAAAATCAAGAACACACAAATCATGATTATCATAAAGCATGCAACCATTACACTTAACACATTTTAGTTTAGCATTCACATTAAGCTTGGAATGCTGCACATGAGCAGTTCTTTTAGGTTCAGCAACACAATCTTTATTTTTTAAACTAGATTTAACTTTCCTAGGATGGGCTTCTACTTTATTCTTCTGAGTACTACTTGGTGTTTGCTGAATCTTATCTTTCTTTGTATTGCCTAAAGGCTGTGATCCGCTAGCACTAGTAGACGGTTTTACTCCTGTAGAAGACAACATAGGTTTGTTAGAAACTAGGTTTGATGTAGAGGTTGTTTTTGTGATTGTGTTTCCTGAGGATGTGACGGGCTTAGTGAATCTAACTCTTTTGTCCTTGTTCTTTAGGGTCACAACCACTAATTTTCCATCAGCATTGTTGATACTAGGGCGGGTTTTACTGATGTTTGTAAGCAACTCCTGAACTAGTTTAGCATACCTACAGGCAGATTCTAAGGATTGATCTAGTGGATATTTTGATTTAACATGTTCAACTAGATTCCATAAATGTGTAGCTTCGTTTTTTTTCCTCATGTATGCTTAATATAGGCAGAGTGAGCTGTCTATTTATTCAACAATTTAGGGGTTATTGGTTCCACATCAATCTTAAGCATTTTTGGATCACTAGGGTGTTTTGTAACGTCATTATTAACTAGAGCTTTTCCTTTAAGATTCCTTAAATCATTCTTGAGAGCTATAATTACCAAAACTTATAGCCTTGAAGACTGGCATAGAGAAGAACGAGAAAATTTCACAGACTTTAGATTTGACCTTGATTAATAAAATTATCACATTGTTCATTGATCGAATACTAGCTGGTTATAATTGAGTCAAAAAAAGTTGCTTATAGGTTTGTATTTCAAATGCCCATACCAGCAATAAGCTTTGTCACCCTATATCAATTCAATATTTATAGTTTTCAATCCTCCTTCTTAAGTCCTTTTTAATCTTATCCTCATTTTGTTTTCCACTTAGAGATTTAATTCTTTCTTTCAACTTCTTTATGACAATGTCTTTTTCTTGGGACTGAGCTTTCAATTCATTTAATTTAAACAATTGATCAAAACTTGGAGCACTTTGATTTGAAACAGGATTGTCCCTTTGAAAAATTTACTGATTAAGTTGAGAATCAACTTCTAAAGAGATGCAATGTTTTTCAAGAGTGGTGAAACTTTTAAACAGTTTATCATAAATCTCTTTTTTAATGAAATCCGTTTGAAGCTCAGTCTCAAGTTGGAGACACTTTTCACATTCATGCACATTTACAGAAACATTATTCACAGATGAATTCACAATTATGTTAACAATACCTTTGCTCAACACTTGTTCTAAGAGTCGTTCGTTTTCGTTCAAAACTTGATTCATTTTAACTTTAAATGTTTTGGATTCTAAACGATGTTGTTCCACAGCCTGTTCCATTTGATGAAAGACATTTTGGACTTCTAAAAGTTCATCAACCAAATATTGATTGAATGTGTTAAACAAGTCCTTCAGAGCTTTTACAAATAGAATTATTTCATCCCTAAAACAAGCTTTTATATGTTCGAACCCCCACGAACCCTCAGTAATAGCTGTGGGTGTGGTTCTTTCTTTGACAACCACGTCAAAACCAGCAAGATGGTGTTTAAGTTTCTTCAAACTTGTATTCCCACCAACATGCAGACTTTTAGGAAGTTCTTTATGGACCTCAACTATGGTTGGCTAACTAGAAAGAATGGGATCGTGAAGAATTCAAACGACGAATTCTAAGACCAAAAGGCTTGTTCAGCAGATAATTCAGTTTGTGGAACAAAGCGTGTTTTCAAATCTTTATAAAGTTGGTTAAGAGCAGCATAATCGAGACTGGTGTAGTATTAACTTACTTTACTAACAAAAAAGGATCCTTTGGTCTTAAAACATTGTTTGAAAACGACTCACTTCATCAAAGCAACAAAGGTCTCTTCAGAGTCGGAAACACAATGGTATTAGTTTTCCTCAATAATATATCCCCAACATAAAGCCTTTTTGGTTCCAAGACTTTCCGAGCTTTCTTCAGATAGAAAGGATTTTTGAAACCTAGACGCTGTTTAGTGGTAAGATAATAGAACAATTGAGGTTTCGTCAATCATGTGAACAGTGTTGTGCGGATTGATCTCTTTTAAAAACATAATATCAAGCGTTTAATCCTCTTTATTCTAAAGCAATCTCTCTATAGTCTATGATTCCTAGATTCTTCTTTCTTAATATAAACTAAGAAAGAGAAACCTGTTTGTATTAAAGATTCTTTTTCCTTTTATATGTTCAAAAGAGTTTGTTAAGACATCAATCTCACAGACTAGTTCACATGAATCTGAAACGTAATAATACTCCTTAAATCAACATTTTGTCAATCATTTCAACACGTTAACTTGTTCCTTATATCTTTTAAAGCTCAGCATTTAACGTATCATTTGACACTTTTATTATCCAGATTTATCTTGGTATAGATTGAGCAACTTGGGTTCTCAGTTGTTCAATCACAGATAATATCAGTGCATCTTGTTATGCAGAAGAGTTAGAATTCTGAACGGCTGGCTGTTGTGATTCAATCAGATACTAAGAATAAGGAATGATATTGCTATCACTGGTTATTTCAGTCTCTGAATAGGTTCGACGGAATATTTGACTTGTTATCAACATACCGGCATCGCCCTGCACAACTTGATAAATCATATTATTATTCATATTATCTATGATTATGTCCCGTCAGAAAGAGCATCAGATCCATTATGAGATAAATTCCGCCATGAGAAAAACATAGGCAGAAGTTTATGTGAGTCATCACATGTCAAATTTCAATGCATCCATCCAGATCATTCAGGCATGATAAGAAGCACATTGTGAGATTATGACAGTCTGAGTGGCTATAGCTCCTAGAATTCCTGGGTTTGGGCCAAAAATGCAAGTTCCTGTCGCTCATGTAGAATTTGCCCACATGCTTGAGCTTGAACCTAAGAACACTTATCTTTAAACCATGAATCATCCCGTTACCTACCTTACTTAGGTTTAGTGCAATTGTATTGGGACATGTGTCATATCCCCATTGCAGTTGTAACACGTAACAATCCTCCTTTTTCCCTTGATTTACTTCCCACTTGCTCCAAGATGTAAAATTCTGTAGTACCCACCCCCGCCCCGCAAGATCATAAGAATTTGTCCCTCCCTTAAATTGGGTTTTTACGATTACTCTTCATCATTAATGATGGCTTGTTGCCCCTTGGGTTTGACGAGTTCCTCAAGCTAGGTTATTTGGTAGTAAGGATAGCGGGTAGTGACTACCACATACAAGAAGACATAACATGATTGATCTTGGGCATCAAATGATCATCATCGTGCTTGAACACTGGAATAGTTAGACCAAAGTCTAATTGAGGAAATTCAGATTGTTGGTTGACTGTAGGAGAGTATTCTATTTGAGGAATGGATGATGATGGAGAGTAAACGTTATGGTGAACTGAGGTTTGATAATTGTTGAGGGGATAAATGATTGAATGAGGTGTTGGTGATATGAATTGATGAATATAGAAGAGACAGAAACGGAGAAACCAAATTTTTGATGTAGATAGTTCCGGTAAGAGTGCAGATGAGATTGAAAAGAGAACTGTAGTCCTATTGTGAGATGCCAACTAAAGCAATGAGGAACAAGGTTGCGTTCAAGCATCAATCTGAACTTTATTTTGGCTAAGTCGTTCATTTGTTCCAAGTGAGCATGAAGTCTGAACATGACATAGGATAGTATTCAAGTCTTTGACCAACTTAACATCTTAACGAATATTTTCTCAATTCCAGCAGGAAGAGTATTCAGAAACTAGGTATTTTGGATTGAAATTGCTGTGCAGTGGCAGCTTGTAGGGGCGATGTTTCATATCATATGAGTAGCAAAGCGACTCTCAGCAGTAGGAGGGGTACGTCGTGTAAACGACTCATCTTCTCACTTTCTTGTATGTAAATTTATCAAATTCACATACTACTTGCACTCTCGCTTGCTTCGTTAACGACGTTCCTTGCATGAGCATTTGAATTTCTCGCCAAATATCCTTGGCTTCACGATGTTGGACTAACAAGAGCATAAATTTAGTTTGAAGGCCTTGTAGAATGATGTTAAATGCTTTGAAGTCAAGTCACTTGAATGGTTTTCTGCAGGAGTAATTTCAGTATATCCTTTGGTCTGGTTACACACCACCACTGTAATTGTTGTGGTCAATACAAGTGGACCTTTTCAAAAGAAGCAAGAATCATCTCTAAACCATGAGGTCTATTCATCCATATAAAGGTTCCTATTATGCTTTTTCCACCAGTAATACAACTGTATGCACTATCATCTTAAATGTGCGCAAACAACTACCGCGTTATCTGGGTAACCAACTCTGTGCGAACGTCCTGTTCTTACGACCACACATCCGAGATGAATTGACATTTACAGCAAGATCTCATTGATAAAGTGGTAAAAAAAAAGATTACTGATCGATCAACGCGTTGATAGAAAATAGTTGTGATTGTGATAGTTTGTCTTTTTGTGTGAATTAGGACTTTGAAACTATACAAGATTTTACAATTCTTGACAAAACCGGGAAAACAATTGAGTGTTTCACGGGATTCTACAAGTCAAAGAAATAAACCGTATAATTTTGATGAAGCAATTTTGAGTTTTAAGTAAATGTTGCAAATTCGTATGATTAAGTGAAATTGCAAAATCGGTCCTTAAAAAATTTGCAAAATCAGTCCTTGAAGAAAAACACCAATTGTCGAGTCCTCAAGGAAAACAACTGCCAATATCGTAGTCCTTGATGGAAAACTGCCAGTTTTGAAAATGACCAAACCTGTGTTGCTTGTCTTAAAGGGAAGCAACACAGAGCTTCTTGTAAGTCCAAAGTTCTGAATCCAATTACTAAGCCTTTGTTTATGCTTCATATGGATTTGTTTGGTCCAACCTTTGTGAGTAGTTTAATGCATAAGAAGTATTGCTTAGTAGTCACTGATGATTATAGCAGGTTTACTTGGGTTTTCTTTTTAACAACTAAGGATGAAACCAATGAGATTCTCAAGAACTTTATCAAAGAAATAGAAAACCTAGTGGATAAGAAAGTGAAAATAATCAGGAGTGATAATGGAATAGAATTTAAGAATAAAGTTATGGATGATTTTTGCAGAGAAAAAGGTATTAAGAGGGAATATAGTATAGCCAGGACTCCTCAACAAAAGGGTGTAGCTGAGAGGAGGAATAGGACACTAATTGAGGCTGCTAGAACCATGTTAGCTGACTCTAAGTTACCTACCACATTTTGGGCAGAAGCAGTTAGTACTGCTTGCTATGTACAGAATAGGGTCTTAGTAGTCAAGCCTTATAACAAGACACCTTTTAAACTTTTTAGAGGTCTTAAATTAGCTCTAAGCTTTATGAGACCATTTGGATGTCATGTTACCATTCTTAATACTTTAGACAACTTAGGCGAGTTTGATGGCAAAAGTGATGAAGGTTTCTTTGTTGGATATTCCTTGAGTAGTAAAGCTTTTAAGGTATACAACACAAGAACCAAGAGGGTAGAAGAAAACTTGCATATTGGGTTTTTAGTGAATAAGCCTATGATAAAAGGGAATGGTCCAAAGTGGCTGTTTGATATTGATTCTATAACCCAATCTATAAATTATGTACCAGTAGCTGCAGGTACAATCTCAAATGAATCTGCAGGTACACAAGGAGAACTTAATGCAGGTACATCTACTCAGAAAGAAGAAATCAGTCAAGATTGCATTGTGATGCCAATTTGGAAAGATGCTACATACTTTGATTCACCTTCCAAGGATATTGGTAATGGTGAACCAAAATCTGCTGCTGATGACCAAAAGCAGGTTGAAGATGGTCCACATAATGAGAGTGATGAAACAAATAAGTTTGAAGATGATAGCAGTCCTAAGGAAGTTAATGCTGCTAAACAATATGTTAATACTGCCAGTCCTGAAGTTAATACTGGTCATTTTAAACTTAATACTGTTGATCCATCAGTGAATATTGCTAGTTCATATGAACTAGATAGCCCTAAAGACATGTTCAATTTGGGAGCTAGTCATACACTTGAGACCACTCATGTTAAGTTCTTCAATGATGAAGATGAACCAGAAGTTGATTTGGGGAACATCACTAATTCCTATATAGTTCCAACCACTCCAAATACAAGAATCCATAAAGATCACCTAATTAAAAATGTGATTGGTGATGTGAAGTCCTCTATTCAGACAAGAAGAATGTCAAAATCTACTTTTGAACAAAGGTTTCTTAGTGCTGTATATGAACAAAAAACACATGATACCCTGAATACTTGTTTTATATGCTTGTTTCTTATCACAGATTGAACCCACAAGCATTGCTAAGGCTCTATCTAATTCATCTTGGGTTGAAGCAATGCAAGAAGAACTACTGCAATTCAAGCTCCAACAGGTTTGGAAACTTGTGGATTTGCCTATTGAGAAGAGGGCCATTGGAACAAAATGGGTCTTTAGAAATAAGAAAGATGAAAGAGGGATTGTGATTAGGAATAAAGCAAGGTTGGTTGCACAGGGTCATAGACAAGAAGAAGGTATAGACTATGAAGAAGTTTTTGCTCCTGTGGCAAGAATTGAGGCAATAAGATTATTTTTAGCCTATGCTTCTTTTATGGTTTTTTTGGTGTATCAAATGGATGTGAAGAGTGCATTCTTATATGGAACCATTGAGGAAGAGGTTTATGTTACTCAACCACCAGGATTTAAAGATCCTGACTATCCAAACAAAGTTTACAAGGTGGTCAAGGCACTTTATGGGTTACATCAAGCTCTAAGAGCATGATATGAAACCTTGGCTAACTATTTGTTGGGCAATGGGTTTAAAAGAGGGAAGAAAGATCAGACATTGTTTATCAAGAAGCAAAAAGGAGATATTTTGCTTGTACAGGGCTATGTTGATGACATTATCTTTGGCTCCACAAACAAGAAGCTGTGTACTACATTTGAGAAGCTTATAAAGGATAAGTTTTAGATGAGTTCTATTGGAGAACTTACTTTCTTCTTAGGATTACAGGTAACACAGAAGAAAGATAGAATATTTATCAGTCAGGATAAATATGTAGCTGAGATTTTAAAGAAATTCAACTACACAGATGTGAATTCTGCTTCTACTCCAATTGATTTGGAAAAGCCTTTAGTCAAAGATGGAGATGCTGATGATGTTGATGTAAATCTCTATATATCTATGATTAGGCCTTTTATGTATCTCACAACATCTAGGCCATATATTATGTTTGCAGTATATGCATGTGCCAGATTCTGAGTTGCACTAAAGATATCCCATCTCTTAGCAATCAAGAGAATTTTTAGATATCTGAAAGGCAAACTAATATTAGGCCTTTGGTATTCTAGGGATTCTCCATTTGAACTAGTTGCTTATACTGATAGTGACTATGCTGGAGCAACTCAAGATAGGAAGTCTACAACTAGAGGTTGTTAGTTTTTGGGAAATAGGTTGATATCATGGCAGTGTAAGAAGCAAACTATGGTTGCCACCTCTACAACTGAAGCTGAATATGTGGCTGCTGCTAGTTGCTGTGGACAAGTACTCTGGATTCAAAATCAATTGCTAGATTATGGGTATAATTTCATGAATACTGTCATTAATATTGACAATAACAATACTATCTGCATTATTGAAAATCCTGTTCAACATTCTAAAACAAAACATATAGAGATTAGGCATCATTTTATAAGAGATTGCAATGCTAAAAAGTTAATACAAATGGTTAAAATTCATACTGATCATAATGTTGCAGATCTTCTTACAAAAGGTTTTGATGCTGGAAGGTTTCAGTACTTGGTCTCAAGTATTGGAATGCTTAATCCTTAATGTCTACATCTCTTTATGTCTTTGTAAAAGTTTTGTAAAGGATTAGTACTATTAGTCTTGTCAATTAGTACTGCTAAGTATAATTAGTACTGCTAGTTATACTTAAGACTGCTTGTTAAAACTGTTAGTCATACTTAATACTGTCAAGAAGAAAATACTTTGGATTGTGTATTCTTGGTTTTAGACTAACACTTGTAGGTAAAGCATATTGAATACCTGATGTTGAATGCTTCACTTTTGAAGTATTGTCTGAGAAGAAGTTTCTGCTTTTGGATAACAATTTTTAACTTTTATTCATGGGTTATGCATAAATATGGATCCTCATGAATTCTCACATGTCTATCTAGTCTTTTCTAGTGTGCTTGTGATGAATAGAGGCATGTTGTTGTATAATTATTGAAGACAAAGTTAATAATGTTAAGATATCTCATACTACTGACAGGCCAAAGTTAGTACTGCTGGGATGTCATAAGAGCCAAAGTTATAACTGTTGCGCAAATTCTTAACCCTTGATGCATTATTTGCGGTGAGGCTACTTATGTCAAAATACAAGCATGGATGAAAAGACATGTAATATCAAAAGTGTGTTAAAGAAAATCAAAAACATCTAGGCATGTCAAAAGAGGTTAAGACATCAAGATACCTCAGTCTAGTGGTCCCCCTGTAAAGGTTGGTGATGAGGCTATCTATAAGGAGTTGGGTGACAGAATGGAAAGGGCTGCCACTACTACTTCTAGCTTAGAAGCAGAGCAGGACAGTGGTAACATCAATAAGACCCAATCCATGGAAACACTTAATGGATTAAGTCCTTAGGGAGTTGGTTCAGGTAGTGGTCCCAGGTGCCAAGATACCATATTGAGGGGTGTAGGATGATCAAAATAGTTTGAGGGACTACATCTAAAATATCCAATAATCTTTTACACCTTCTCAAGATGTTACACACTTGGAAGTGGGAAGGACAGTCTGAAACTGTTGGAATTGATGGCAAATTGTACCAAACTATGTGAAATGGTGAGGAAAAGAAAAGAGAGAAATTGTGAGCTAAAAAAATATAGAAAGGGAGTTGTGTGATAAAAACAGAAAGAGTGAAATGGTGAGCAAAAAGAATTGAGAGATATTGTGTGAGCATAAAAACAGAAAGAGAGATTGTGAGAGTTAATATTTGGTGATGGAAATCCTCTTTGGACGAAATTAAGGATAATACTGCTATCTCAATATTAGTACTGATGGCATTACTCTAGTACCGGATTAGTATATGTTAGTACTGATGGGACTTTGGAGTGAGTTAACTCTTAGGATAATATTAGTATTGATGGGTGACCGTTAGTACTGTTTGAGCCATAACAGAATTTCCTTCTCTAAATATAGCCGTTGTGAAATTTCCGTCAACAACTTCGTCTCTAGGTTTGACTAATTGGAGAATCCATGATCTTTCTATATAAACATAAGATTTCTTTAAGATAAGTACAAATCTTTTTCTGTCGGTGCAATTTAAAATCTTAAAAACTCTCTCATATCTCAATTACTTCTACCAACATCTATACTCTTCCTCGATACAATATCCCAGAACCTTAATTAACTTTATCTTCATCTAATGGCGAGTTTAGAATTTTGCGATAAGCATAACATGGTTGCATACTTAGAGAAGTCAGAAGGAAGTGAGGGGTTTTATGAAATCATTTATGTTCTCTTTGCAAGTCACATCCACTATGCCTTCACTACAAGTCCAACCATTTATACTTCTCTTATTGAACAATTTTGGCAAACTATTGCTTAACGCACAATTGATAATGGAGTCATAGGTATTACAGCAACCATTGATAGAAAGGTCAAGATAACAGTTTCATAACAGTTTCAGAGGCCTCCATTAGAAGGCATCTCAAACTTGAAGATTCTGAAGGCATTCCCTCTCTCCCTACTGTCAAAATCTTTAAGCAATTAGCTCTTATGGGGTTTGTAACTACTTCTGATAGTCTTACTTTTCAAAAGGGACATTTTTCCCCACAATGGAAGTTCTTCATTCATACCATACTCCACTGCTTGAGTCCTAAGAAGACTGCTTGGGAGTAGTTTAGTAGCAACATAGCTACTGCTATCATATGCCTGGCAATAAACAGGACTTTTAATTTTTCAAAATTCATTTTTGATGCCATGGTAAAGAATTTGGATAGCACATACAAGTTTTTGATGTATCCTAGATTCATACAAATCTTTTTGATTCAAACAACAAAGAGTTGTCTTTTCACTTCTTACAAGAAACCTTTCACTCTTCACCTTAACACAACTGTTCAAGCAACATGAAGAGAGTCTCCAAGGTATATACTGGGGTGATTACTCTATTGTTTGACACAATGCTAGTTCAGCACTAGGTGAAAAAACAATCTGTTTACAAAACCACACCTGAGGTCATCCCCTTCTAAAATAACATCTTCACCATCCTTATTGTCCCATCACACATCAATTAGTGCTTCATCCACCTCACAACCACCCATCACACCTACTGAGGAGGCTGCTCTAATGCCCCATGAATCACCTCTCCATAGTGTTCACTTACTTAGACGTGATGAGGGCAGTATGCAATAACATGAATTGATGGATTTGGTTACTTAGTTGACAAACCAGTAATTGAGTAGTTTTGGAGAAGGACTTGCCAGACAAACAAAAGAAAGACTTATATACTGCTCTTATAAAGACTCATCTTAGAGTGAAAATTTGGAGATAAAATGTCTAAGCACAGGGCTATGCTAGGAGAAGGGCTAGGATTGTTATTTCAAAGGATGAAGATGCTGCAAAGGATTCTTCCAAACAGTGGAGGAAGATCTCTGATATTGATACAGATCCCACAATCTCATTGGTACAACCTCAACAAGATATGGAATTTGATTTTGATGCTACTGCTAGTATACCTGTTACCACTACTGGGCTGGAGATTAGTACTGCCAATAGAGCAGTTAGTACTGCTGATGCAGCAGTTACCACTGTTAGTGCTTTCATTAGTACTGTTAGTCCTCCAAGAGTTTCTACTGCTAAAGACATTAGTGGTGCTGAAACACTAGTCTATATTAGGAGGAGTGCATCAAAAGCAAAGGATAAAGGAAAAGCCATAATGCAAGAATCTGAGCTACCAAAGAAAATCAAGAAAAGGGTTCAAGTTCAAATGAGCATTTATGAAGATTAGCTAAGAAGGTGTTTGAGGAAGAATAAACTAGATTCAATGTTAAACAGGAAGCTAGATTTAAGGCAGAACAAGAACAAGAAAGGTTTAACTTTGTAAGCTTCTTTAGATTCAAAGTAGTTGGAATGATAAGAGAAGAAGTTGCAGCTAAACGGAAGGGGGTCATGATATTTGATTGGAGTGATCCTTCCGTGTTTTAGTTACATGCTCTTAAGAATAAGACCTTTTATATAAGCGGAAGTTAGGAAGAAACATGTGCATGTATCTGAAGAATCAAGGTGGATGCAAGATGAGTCACTTCAAGGGAATAAGTTATGAAGAAATAAGACCTATATTTGAAAGAGTATGGGATCAAATTCAATCCTTTGTTCCCATGGATTCTGGAAAGGAAAAAGGTAGTGAAAAGAAATCTAGAGGAAGAAGAAAGAAATCACTTGCTAGGAAACGAGCAAGAGAAACTCTTAGTGAAGAAAGTGCTAAGAAACAGAAGTTAAGAAGGGATGATATTGAGAAAACAAGAAATTCAAGTTTATTTGAAACATTGGTTCTAGAGTGAAGAAAAGTATTGATATTTGATATCATTAGCAACAAAGTATCCAATAGTTGACTAGGAGAGGCACAGATTCTAGCAAATGATAAATACTATTCTCACAAATCAAAAGAAGCTATGGGGAAGTGTTAAACATTACAAGATATTTAGTGCAATACTTTATGATTTTAATAGGCAAGATGTGTTGGAATTATACAGATTGGTCAAGGATAGATTTCACACACAGCAAGTCCAGAAGGTTATGACATATTGCTTTGAGGCGATCTGTAGACATTGATTAAACCAAATGTGATGAGGAAATTTAGAGAAATCAACAAGACTGGAATCTGATAAACTGGAAGTTACATAATTTTTGTGGATTTCATGTGCTTTTAATGGATACTGGTTTAGTGATTCACATGATGGTTGAAAAGAAATATCCTATGTCACAAGATACTTTGTAAAAAATGTTAAGTAGAAGGCTTGAAGTAGATCATCAAAGTGAAATGGGTTATGAGCTCATCAGGTTGTGTCAAGATACTAAAGTATGTAGTTAGAAGAGTGTTTGGAACCATCCTCAGCACACCAGGCTAGAAGATTTAATTCAGAAGAAACTTGAGATCTAAAGGTAAATCACAAAGGGGAGGATTGTTGGGAATATATCTTGAAATTATTAGTCATGAACTTCGTTACTGATCAGCAGCATGTACTACAGTTCATAACTGTTAGTACTGCACAGGACTTGAAAGTTTAGTAATGGTTGTATAATACTTAATACTACTAGAAGACTTAGTGCTGCTGCATGAAGAATACAACTTCCAGAAGATCAAAGACTTATGAAGTGATATGTATGGATTGATTTAATGTATATCTTATATATTTAAAAGATACGTAGATATCTTATATAAGTTTAAAAGATTCGTAGTTATCTTGTAAATGACTCCTTGGTGTATAAAAGGAGATCCTAGGTTTTGATTGTAAACACATCTCGATAGACACATTCATAGATTCAAGGTTGTAAACCCTAGTACTAGTGAAGAGTACTCGTATTATTTATCATAATAATATTGAAGCTTTTTGGTTAATATTCATTGTTCATTCTACTACATCATTGTTATTATTCCATTGCTTTACTTCTAAATACTAAAGTGTATATTCCGCATACTCTTAGTATCAATAAAGTTTCTAAGCATAGTTGTGTTGAATCTATTCAATACAATTAACCCTTTACAAGGTTTTCAAGATCAAGTAGGGATCAACAAGTTTCATAACTGCCTAGGCAGTGTACCTAATCGTTGTAGTGTAGTATAGGAAAGACTCGAGCTTGTTACTGTTCTATAGGGGAATAGGTTGGGAAGGCTTGATCACGGTCTAACAGAATTCTAGGGGTTGAGAGAAGATTCTTTTTGTGTTTTTATATTTTATAAAAATAGGTAAATCTATGGTTTGAGAGGTTGGTTTGTTTAACTAATGACTAAACTAATTAATATCTAAACTACTAGTGATAACTTTATGATAAACAAATGTATTTATCTAATCATGCACTACTCCTCAGATTGCTTCTCCAAGATCTGTTGCTTTGTCACACTTGTGATGATATGTGTAAGTATTTCCTAGGTCATGAACAGATTACACGAACCCGCCGTCTATTTAATATTCCGTTAAGGAAACGTACAAGTAAGGTAGTATGAAGACTATTACAAGGCCCTTAGTAGTATAATTAAATGCTTGTAAAATATCTTAAGAGGACCACCATATAATGGGTAAGGTAGTATGAAGACTGTTACCGATGGTATCCTTTCTACACACTCGTGTTTCCCTAGACATATCAACAGCGATACAGACAAAAGCTGGTTTTCTAAAGCCTAAAGCGCACATTCATCAACAAAAAGCAACATCAAAAGGATCTACAACCTAAGTTTCATGCAATCATAGATAAATACAAAGGAGGGTTTAGCCTCGCATGTTATAAAGAAAAGCAAGAAGATAAAAATCAATACATAACAACACATGGAACATATTGAATGATTAATGCGACAATAACCTTACTTGATATAAACATTTATTCATGGTAGTTCAATTGGGTTTGAGGCCCTAAAATATGACGCCTACTAGCTGCTAGAATGACTAGGGTTCGTCTCCCTAGGTTTATACAAAGTTACACACTTAAAACCCTAGATAAATTTATATTTATAGAGATATCGACGCGACGGCGTCGCTTAGAAATCCTGACGTCATTGCCACGCAGATGATTCTAGATCCTCTTTAAGTCGACCACGTCTGACGTCGTCGCGATTTCCTGACGCCGGTCACTAGATAGCTTACGGACGGCGTTTGGCTTTTTGACTGCTGACGCGTCTTCCTACAACACTGTACTGCATTAAATTCTTTAAGAGATTTGGTGTAGGTTTGTTTTCTTGTTGTGTTCTTCTCCAATGAGCTCAAGTCAGTGTATTTCCTTCAAAAGCATCAAAGTGCTAAAAACCTAAAAACAAATAATTACACATATAATATGGGCATATTTGCATGATTTTGGGGTTAAATGACCTGAAATGGTCTCTAAAATGACACCTCATCAGTAAAGATAGGGCATTTATTTGTTGGTCCTATTATATTGATATATAAAATCCATTTATAGAGAGTTCATCCCGGCATATAGCTAACTTGATCGTATCAATAGATCCATTTTTAATGATAGCGCATATAAAAGCACGTAAACATGTAAAAATGGATAAACATAAACAAACAATCAATAATAAATTAAGCATTCGATATAAACAAACCAAACATTTACATCTTCATAATCATGGTATTAGCCCTTAATCATTGTAATCAATACAAAAGTAATAATCCAACCAAGGTAAAAATATCAAAACCGAGTTAAACGTAATGATTCCCATAAATTGAACGATTACAAGAGTAGAGGAGATTACAAGGTGTTTCATATGGAATTAGTAGCTTTGCTTGACCTTTTCTACTCTTCTTGTCTTCTAAAAACCAGCTTTTGTGGTTAAGGTATCAAAAATATGATCAAGCACACTGAAAACCCATTTTTAGGTTTTCTATTTATACTGTCTGGAATTTGGTCGATATGGCATATCGAGAGAGATGGATACGACGTATTAGGGGTTTCTTGGAGTAGGGACCATGTTCAATCTCTTTCAGAATATTTTATTACTTTATATTGAATACGGCGTATAGAATTTTCTACCTGATTTACGGGTATTAGTCTTTGTATCTTTCCATAGGTTTCTTGTGAAGTGCAGGCATCAGATACGCCGTATCTTCCTTGATTGGATACGGCGTATATGGATGTTTAGAACAGGTAATTTCATATGTCTTCGTTTTAAGCTCTTAGAATGGGCCTTTTTGCTAATCTTCACACAAGTACTCCATAAGGACTACAAATCTCACATATAAACGTTTAAGTAACAATTCAAGAAATAATCTACAAATTGGGTTCTTTACATGGGACAAAGTGATGCTAATATAAAAGTGCGTTATTTAATGTAATCACCCGTGAACAACCCATACTAGCTAAACTAAGACCGACACTAATATAATACCCAAATATATTTCTTGGTTGACTTTAAATTTTTCTTTAGGCTTAACATAGTTGTTATAATAGTAAATTACACTTGGAAAATCTTGTGGTCCACTCTTATTACTTATTTAAACCTCTTTTATAATGCTCACAACTTTTATCTGACGTTTTGCAGTATTTTCTCGGTCAATAACTTTGCATGGCTAGTCTTTCATTGATTCTTCATTGTTAGATACCTCAATCAGGGGTTGAACACATGGAGTTTTCTTACATAAACTAGTTCATTTGATTATCTTTTGAACCAATTTACTATGTTATGTTATCACTTGGGATCCCCTCCCTTTCCCTTTACTTTTTGAAAACCTATTTTCTTGAAATGTATCGAATGAAACACCTTTTCAAATTAGCACATATAGAGGTCCAATTCTTTATATTATTGCTTTCTTATGCTTGAAGTCTATCGCCTCGATTACCTTTTAGTTGTAAATATTTTGCGGGGGGTGACACGATTGTTATCTAAGAGCCACTGTTATTAGAACTTGATTGCATTTTCGGCATTAGACTTTAAACCATTGCATATAGATATTTCATGTAACATTGACGACTACACATGCTCCAATATACGTTCTTCACTTACATTATGCAGCGTAACTGTATTACACTTGCCTTTATCTAATTTCATGTTACTTATATATACTGAACAATTTGTCACCAGTCGTATGTCTAACTCCTCAACATTCTATTTCGCTTTGGCCTAACAACGGAGCAGAGCGACTCTTTTGTCTCGTACATTATCTGATCAGACCTCGGAAGGCTGAGGATGTTACCTACCGTAGTATTTACTTGACTATGTTCTATTTCGGTCACCGACACCACGCAATCGAGGCTCAGCTTCACCAGACTATTCACCGGGCGTCAGACACGAGACAGGTGAGATTTTGAGGTGGACCCTTAGGAGGTTGGACTATAAGTGTCCTCAGAGGAAGGATCCTTTTATCGGAGGATCCTTACGCGAGGAGATTGAGTAAACTACCACCTCAGGATCCTACCTACACCACTAAACTACAATAACCGACCTCCATTGTTAAGACAGGACCGACATCCTATCATTTTTCTTTTAGGTTACACCCTAACAGGCCACTTCTGATGTACACATTAAGGAAGATGGTACGTGCACCGTTTACCATATCACCATCTATCGAGGCGGCTATCACCAAGGAGATTGTTGCTACCAACACTCGTTAGAGGACTGTTAGCTTTCTATATCAACCATACCTTAAACACCATCATCACACGAATAATCTAGCATCACCCAGCACTACCACCTGCATTGCTACCACTCACAGAGGTTCAAAATGCACACTCACCATATGTGGATTACTGCTAAGCTTCGACGAGGCTATCAACTATGCTTAGACTTCACACGAGGTCGGCGTATGTTTGTTGCGGTTGGATTCAGCCTACTCTCTGTATTTGGAGAGATTAGGAGGGTTCATCTAGCACATTTGAGATTAGGGAGAGCTCTATGGCACCTCGCATACTCCCAGTTATTGGTAAGCCTATTCGATACGAGGGACAAATCCATGAGATGCAGGATCACATAGAGGAGATCCTACTTGAGCAAATTAAAACCATGCAACATGAGATATATGGAGGATATACAAGTATGGAGGCTACTCAGGAGGAGATAGAGACCCTACAAGCCAAGTTAGGGGTAACACGTGAGAGAATTTTAGATTGGAGTTTCGCTTGGAGGATACCGAGACTCACTTAGAGGCAAGCGAGGCTAGGGAGATCAGACTTGGAGCACATGTCAAAGCTCTGGAGGATCGATTTAGACCACCTGGTGAGAGATAGTAGATTAGTATCATATGTATCTATAGTAATGTTGTAGCCTACTAAGTCGATTGGTACTCGACTAGTTGCATTAATATGACGCTTGCACTCTTTTATTATTGTAAAATGATGTATCAAGTATTAATTCTATTATGTTTTTTATGATTATGCTATCTTGTGATGTTGATTTCCTTTGCCATAGTTGTTTACATTATATCTATGTGTGTCATGACTTTATCTTATGTGAAATCTTATTGTGTATTATTATCTTTGTGATTTTAAAGAAAATGTCGACAACAAGACAAGGTCTAGGTTCTACTACCATTGAGCAATTGATAGCCTAACGTGTAGATGATGCGATGATAGCCTATGAGGCTAACTGAAATAGCAGAAATGGAGTGAACAATGAAACAAGTGGAAGTGTTGGTGGTATGGAGCACACAGTTCGTAGTTGTACTTTGATGAGTGTCATTTTTATACGCTTTTTCGGGGCCATTTAACCCCCAAAATCATGAAAATATGCCCAAATAATGTACTTAAACATTTCTTTTTTATGTATTAGCATTTGGGAAGCATTTGGAGGAAAATCACGTGATTTAGGCTCGATTCGGGAAGAAACTAGACAAAAATACAACTTTTCAAGCTTGCAACTTTCATTTTGATGCCTTCACCAAAAGTGCCCAGAACGTAAAGTTTTTAATTAAGTGTTGAACTTCTTAGAAAGGTAGAGATGGGCGTAAGATTTACTACTGACACCACCAGGTTTGAAGAAGCGGCAGCGTCACCAACAAGTACGGCATCACCAGGCATTGTGACGGTGTCACTAGGGTTTCCTAAGCCGTCAGCCCGCTGAAACTTCAACGGGCTTCTCTTTGTCGGCTATGGTGACGCCGTCACAATGCCTGGTGATGCCGTCACTATGTGTGGTGACGCTGTCGCTTCTTCAATCCTGGTGGTGTCAGTAGTAAATTCTGACGCCATCTCTACCTTCTAAGAAGTCATAAACTTAATTAAAAACTTTACGTTCTGGGCACTTTTGGTGAAGGCATCAAAATGAAAGTTGCAAGCTTGAAAAGTTGTATTTTTGTCTAGTTTCTTCCCGAATCGAGCCTAAATCACGTGATTTTCCTCCAAATGCTTCCCAAATGCTAATACATAAAAAAGAAATGTTTAAGTACATTATTTGGGCATATTGGTTTTTTTCAAAAAATCTTGTACAACTAGTGTTACTAACCCTATAGGAACAAGAAAAATGAAAACTTTAAGGTTTTTAAGCCGAAAAATTTAAAATCTAGATTTTGTTATTTGTAAAGGTTTTCGAACACAAAAGTAACAAAAATGATGTTTTTTTGATTCAAAGCATGTACACCTATATCATATAGATACTAGATCAACTTTACCAAGGTAAATGATCTTTTAGTGTACACAAGTGCTTCAAAAACAAAGAAAAAATAAAATAAAGGACGATTTTTGTTAGAAAAACAAACGAACCAAAGATAAACACAAAAAATAAACACACCACTCTATGGCTCTTGATACCAATTGTAGAGTAATAGTAATATTTGATTTATGCAAGAACTAGAGAGAGAGAGTGGGTTGGATGAACTTAGAGAGAGAAAGTAAATGGAAATGGAATGTATATTATGTGTGTGAGAAAATAAACAACCAACCCCCTCTCCAAGGCATGGATGTATAAATACCCTAAAGTGGCCGGCTAGAATGGGCTTACATAAGCTTTCCATGGGCTTTTCCTAACTTAGCCTATTAAGGTTCCAAAAATAGCTAAACGAGCTATATACCGATATCCATGGAAGTGACCAACACTTTTTGTGTTCCTAGCAACTCTTTCATCAATAAGCTTGTCAAGTACATCCAGGTACTAGAGTAAATTACGTCTATAAGTTTCAGGTTCACATCTAGTATAATCTTTGAAGTCGTTTTGCTAACTTTTATTGTGAAAATCCGAAGCATTCACCTCTTTCGAGTCAAAAAAATTCTTGAACGGTGTTATGAGTACATCAAGACAAGATTTTAGATCACACATATGAAGATACTCGCTTTCAAGTTGCCATTGTAGTTGATTCAAATTATGGTACATCGTCATTCTGAAAGGCTCATACACTTCTTGAAAGAATATTCGAAATGCAATTTCATATGGTCTCGTGTTTTTACCCACTTTAAGGCTGTTATGATTCTGGAGAAATTCAAGATGTGTCTTGAGCTCTTTAAACATAGCCATGCAGTTGGAGTGCAATTGTCTTTCTTCGAGTTGCATTAGTTGTAATTCTCTCTCTTCTGAATGTGGACTTAATGATTCCATTGAATTTTGATGTGTGAAATTGATTTGTGGATCTTTTCGATGATAATGAAGTGTTGTGTGGTTTGAACAGTTAACCCGTGATTTTTTCCCTCCAAAAATTTATTTCGCTAAAATTATGAAATTCTCTATAGAATCCAATTTTAATGTTTAGGAAAAAAATTGAAATTTAAAAAATTTTGCGTCAATTTTAGGCGAAAAAATTTGAATTTCGTAGCAAAAATTTGAATTTTAGACCAAAATTTTCACTGTTATACCAAAATTTGAATTTGACGTAAAAATAAGCTATAAATTTTACTGTAAAAATTAAATTTTACTCAAGTTTTCCCGTCATAATTTTTTTTAACTATGAAGGATATTTCGCGAGATTCAACTGGTATTTCACAGGATTTTACAAATCTTTTTACTAATGCAAGACAAACCGATGAAAATAACCTATTTCTTAAAGAAGTGCTTATTTCGCAGAATAATCCTGAGTGCTTATTTCGCTGAATGAACCTGTTACATATTTCGCAAAATGAACATGTTACTTATTTCGCTGAATAAAAAAAGTGCTTATTTCGCATAATGAACTTGTTACTTATTTCGCTAAATAAACAAAGTGCTTATTTCACTGAATAAAAACCTGTTACGTATTTTGTAGAATTCAAACAGAGTGCATATTTCGTAAATTTGAATATCACGAAAAGAAACAATAAAACCACCTAAAAACACACTTTTTAACGTTTTTTTTTAAATCTTTTGCAAAACTAACTATATTTAGTCTATATCTAACATAAAAATGCAAACTTTAACGTTTTTAACAACAAAAATTTAACCACTTTTTATTTCATGTTCTATGACATAAAAACTCGCTTTTTTCTTAGATTTTTCCACTTGTATGCAATGAAAATGATTCATGAATAAGCTATGACAGATTTTTGACAAGAAAGTACCAAGCTTTATGACAAAATAAGCTTATTTAAAATAAGCCAAACCAAAATAAGCTATAGATAAGCCTTGAAAATAAACACATATAAACCACACAAACATCAAACGAATCACTCAAGCAATCAAAGATTAAACCATGGCGAATGATACCAATTGTAGAATATGGTTTTCTTACAAATCAACACACATATAGAACACAAATTAAGATAGAGAGGGAGAAGATAGATGGTGGAGGTGTTTGATAAGTTCTTTGTTTATTTCTCTTTCACATGTAAAACACACACTCACACACTCTATCTATGTGTAGAGAGGGTTACTTATCTATCCTTGACCGGCCATGGGCCTTCCTATTGGCTTCCATTGGCCGGGCCTTAGACTATAACAATACTCACTCTAACGAACTAGCCTATCGAACTAACTATTACACGCTTAATATCGTCTAACTATGACAAGGCTCGTGAGATCGATAATGATCGTTACTTTACTAAAAACTAAATTCCTAACAAAAATCCCTAATGGGTTGCATAAGGGAAAGAACTTCTTACAGTCTTTTGGCGATAGAAAAAGTAGTTATGATCCAATGTTAGAACAAATAGATATACCTGGCATTTTGCATCTACAAGGGAGATTGTTCGAGTCGCGTAGGTGTCTGCTTCTTGTATGTAGAGACGATATTGACTCTAGAGAGTTTACTATATACGAGATGGTGACAGGGTGTATAGTGTGGACGGTTAGGTACCTTGTTAATACCGATGAATTTATGACTTCACTTCACGAATGATGGTCGATTCAATCCACTATATGGAGTATTAGTTTGGGAGAAAGGGAAGAGGATTCTTTTTTTGGTAATCAATTTATTTGGAAAGGTTGTAAAAGACAACATCATATCAAAGACTATTAGTCAGATCTTTGATATTGGTTAAAATCAAATGGATGATGATTATAAGTTCTTTCCAGCTTATACAGTTGCTCATAACCCTAATGAGTTCATTCCGTCTTTTGCAATTGTTTGAGGGATAAAGTTTTGTCAAATGTTTGTAACAATTTGTTGTTAGAATTACTTCATTAGGTATTGATGGTTATGTCCAATGCCTGACTCATTTAGTTACTAATGTATGAATTCGTTACCTTTTTGGTTGTTTGATCATACCTTCAATGGTAGCCGATATAACTATGTTTTTGATGAGGTGTCATTTTATACACTATTTCGGGGTCATTTAACGCCCTAAATCATGCAAATATGCCCAGATTATGTGCTTAATCATTTGTTTTTAGGTTTTTAGCTCTTGGATGGCATTTGGAGGAAATACACGTGACTTAGGCTTATTTGGAGAAGAAACGGACAAGATTACAGAACTACACCAAATCTCTTAAAGATTTATGCATACAGCGTGTGGAGACGGTGTCGAAGGCATAAAGCAACACCGTCGTGATCTATCCAGTAACGGCGTCATAAATCTAGCGACGGCGTCAGGACATGGTCGACTTAAAAGAGGATCTAGAATCATCTACGTGGCGACGGCGCCAGGACTTAAATTAGCGCCGTCGTAGCGATTTGTGGATTGATACTCATTTGTCGGATAAGTAATTGAAAGAGGTGTTGATTGATTGGTTGAGAATTGTTGATGTTGATCTTAAGATTACTAGTATTCTTCAAGGTCATTTTTAGGGCCTCAAAACCCCTTTGTAACTACCTTTAATCCTTGTTTTAATCAAGTAAAATTATTTATTATTAATCATTCAATATGTCTATGTGTTGTATGATTGATTTATGTTCTTGCTTTATTTTTAACATGCTAGGCTAAACCCTCCTTTTTATTTACTTATGATTGCAAGAAACTTAGGTTGTAGATCCTTTTGATGTTGCTTCTTGTTGATGGATGTACGTGTTAGGCTCTAGAAAACTAGCCATAAGATATTAAATTGGCATAGATGTCTAAGGAAATGTGAGTAGTGTAGAAAGGATACCATCGACAATAGTCTTCATACTACCTTACCCCTAATATGGTTGATCACTATTAAGTTATTTCACATGCATTTAATATACTCTTAGGGGCCTTGTAATAGTCTTCATACTACCTTACTTGTGCGTTGCCCTAATGGAATATAAAGTAGACGGAAGGTTCATGTAATCCGTTCATGACCTAGGAAATACTTACATAGATCATCACAAGTGTGCCAAGGCAACAGATCTAGGAGAAGCAATCTGAGAAGTAGTGCATGATTAAGTAAATATATCTTTTTATCATAAAGTTATCACCAGTAGTATAGATTATAATTAGTTTAATTATTAGTTAATCAAACCAACCTCTCAAACCATGATATTTACCTGATTTCTTATAAATATAAAAATACAAAAAGAATCTTCCCTCAACCTCGTAGAATTCTGTCAGACAGTGTTCGAGCCTTCCCAACCTATTCCTTTAGAGAACGATAACAACCCTCGAGTCTTGCCTATACTACACTGCAGCGATTAGGTACACTGCTTAGGGGATTGTAAAACTTCCTATGAAGTCTTTACGAGACCCGCACATCAAGTTTTTGGCGTCGCTGCCGAGGAATAGTTAGGTTTTGATCATTGTTTAACTTAGTTCTACTTGCCTGATTCCTATCAATTGAGAATTTTAATTCATGTACATTAGCTTTCTCGTAGTTTATCTTTTCTTTGTGTTAATTGTTTCGTAATCCATTCTCATCAACCACCATGGGAGACGCGAATCCTATCCAAACTCTTAGAGATTACTCTAAACCTAGCCATGAGGGCTACAGGAATACCATTGAGCTCCTCGTAGGGAAAAAATGTGGTACCTATTCGATCCGACACCATTCAGTTGGTGCAAAATGAATGCTCATTCCACGGACTTTGGTCCGAGGATCCAAACCAACACCTCAAAGATTTCTTAAAACTTGTGGACTCAGTTGACCTTGACGGTGAAAATAAGGAAAGAACGTGCATGTGTTATTTCAATTTTCCCTTCGCGATCAAAGTAGCAACTGGCATGAACGTCTTCCAACAGGATCCATCACCACATGAGAGGATCTTACTACTCGTTTCCTTGCTCAATTTTTTCCACCTGGAAGGACTGCAAAACTCCGAATGATATCCTGATGTTTCAACAACATCAAGGAGAATCTCTCTCAGAAGCATAGACTCGTTTCAAGGACTTACTCCAAAAAGTCCCTCATCATGGCATCGATTGTTGGCTTCAGATTCATTTTTTGTGATCATGTCTCCTTTCATCTTAAGTGTAAGATTGACCGTGCCGCCGACGGCTAACTCTGCGATAAGAATGTTGATAAATCTTGGGAAATCATTAAGAACCTCGCCCTCTACGACCATGAGGGCTGGAATGACTCAAAAGAATTCGTCAAACTGGTAAAGGCTATCTCTACACCTTAAAGCACCACAAAAACACCTGACCTGTTAGGATATCATTTCATCACCAAACACAAAAATAAGAAAAGATTTTAGAGAGAGAAAGTAAAAAAGA
>BQNB010093778.1:0-26280 GCA_026074375.1 Tanacetum coccineum
AAGTTGCTTATTGTTAGCTTTTTCAAAAAGTTATATATCATTTTGGGTTAAATTTTTGGATAATTTAGTTTTGTTTTAACTCACGTTTTTACTCTCCCGTCCACGTTTTAGAATTTACTCATTCTAGCTTTCGTTTTTAGGTTTTCCTTAATTGTTTTTGCATTCTAATTAGAAAAACAAAATCCAAATCTTTTTCCATTCAAGCATCGTAATTCAAACCAACTTTCGACTTTCCAATTCGCTCCTCGTCGGGAAACGACTCGGGGGATTTTTGATTTTGCTTTGGTAAAAAGCAATTGATCTAGAATCTCTTGGAATACGTACTAATACTATAATTGAAATATAATTAACCCCTAAGAAGGTGATAATCAGTTACGATCTCGTTGTATATTGTACATCAACCCCATCTCTTATATTCTTGTGTATTAGTTAGATCGGGTAGATCGTGTAAGTATTTGGGTGAGAAAATATTTGTGTGAGCGGTTAGTATTTTAGGCCTCAAAATACGAGTGTGAGTGGTAGATCGGTTCTGGCTAAGATTAGAACTCGACATTTAGCTTAGTGTCGAAAAAGAATTTAAGCGACGCGGTTTATGTGTTTAGGCCTTAAAACACAAGGTTTGTTATGTTGAACCACAAAACATAACGGGTTTAGTTGTACCTTAAGAAGAACTCGACATCTAGCTTAGTGTCGGAAAACTATGTAAGCGACGTTGTAAGGTCTTCTCCGCCAAGAAAAGAGCTTGTTGACTAGTGAAGTAACTCTCGAGTTGGGTACTCAGAGAGTGGAGTAGGGCGAAGCGGAGCTTCGTCACCGAACCACTATAAATCACCTTGTCTGGTTTGCGCTTTCTTTCACCTTTAGCTTTACATATTTATTTACGTTTATTGCTTTACATTTATATTTTCAATATGTTTATGCTTGTGAGAAGTGTTGCTTATATTGTGTTGATTATGTTTGTGTCATGGCTTGGAGTCCATATTAAGTCTATGAGTGTAACATGCTTTGGTATATATAGTTGTTGTAGAACCACTATTGACACTTTCCTTATTGCGTCACACTTGATCGATAATTTGATACAAAACGATTTTAGTTTTTAAACGGAAACGTATTCACCCTCCTCTACGGTTTCTACAAGGTTGACCAAGGATGAAACTGGACTCAAGGTTTTCTCACATGAGGCTGCAAGCACTTTCATAACCATACAGGCGAACATGTTATTTGGCCAAACTAGAAGGACAAATATTTGCAATTTTATGCAATTCAATAAGAAAAATATAATTTATTATTATTATGTACCAAGGCTTATAAAATAAAGAAACTTGTTGACAAAATACAGGATGGAAATCACAAAATAAAGCGATGTTTATTGTTTTTGAAATTAAATTTTAAATAAAGCTTTTAGCCAAAAATAAAATAAAATTCTTTTAGAGTATATTTTTCTCTTTTGCCCATTCCATTAATAAACCCATCCTTTAAAAGCTGCTTACTCCACTCTATCGTTTCCTTTTTCCCACGTATAAACACAATCTCTTTTTTCCATTTCTAAACAAAAACTTTATATTGTTCGTGTGATTTTAGTTTCCATTTTCTACAAATTGTTGTGAAATTGATTACTTTTTTCTACTTTCAAAATGATACAACTAATAAAGGCCAAAGGAGAAGTAGAAGAATGCAAATGGGTTGTGAATTTGCTCGAAAGCAAGTTTTTCGGAACATGCGTCGATCATCAAAGCCAGCGGAAAAATGAAAAGAATATGTTTTGCATCGATTGTAATTTATGTTTTTGTAAACATTGTGTTACTGGTGCCAAAACACGTTGTCACCAGCACCACAGGCGTTTACAAATTTGCCGATATGTGTACCATGATGTCGTTCGTCTACAAGAAATACAGAAACACTTTAATTGCTCCAATATTCAAGTTAGTTTCTCTTGTACACTTTTATTTTTATTTATGCTTCTATCTAAATTTCTAAATTTCTGATGATCAAGTTTGTTCATATGATGAATATGAATTCTTGATCTATATATTTCTTTAACCCTTTAAAAAAGATAATCATGACTCGCGATTACTCAAATTCTAGATTATTTTTTAATTATAATTGAGTTAGTACATGTGAATTATGGAGTATATAGTTATTCTAAGTTGTTTAACTGAATATGATTGAATTTCTCTATTAAATTGATACCTAAGATGAGTTTTATATGCTTATGCAAGTAGTACAGTCATTTAGGGCTTTCTATTGGATATTCGAATCATAAATTAAATTACTTTGTTTTTTAACTGTTAGAACTAAGTGAATTGATAATGAACTAACTAAACTCAACATGAAAACGCAGACGTACAAGATCAATGGCGAAAAAGCTGTGCATTTGAATCCTCGGCCTCACCAACATAAAGAAATGAAACAATCAAAGTCCAAAATGTATGGCGCTTATTGTGAAGCTTGTGGAAGGCACATTCAAGATGTTCCGAGCCGCTTTTGTTCCATCGCTTGCAAGGTACATTACAATGAAAAAGAAATCGTCTCTAGCCAATGATCGTTCCCTTGTGAGTTGCTATAAACGCTAAATTATTAATCTAATAAACTTCTTTCCAGGTTTCTGTGGTGGTGATTGAGGATATAAATAAACAAGAATGTCGTGAAATGATGGCGTTTTCTTTTTATAAGGCAAGCTTCGATTTCAAAGGGCTTACGAATGAAAATGAATCATCATTCTCTTCATCACTCGATTCGGTTGAAGAGAACATTATTCAAGCAAGCTCTTGGTTAACTTCAAAAGTTAAGGCTAAAAAGAGTGTGGGTAATAAGAGAAAGGGTATTCCTCGAAGAGCTCCTTTATGTTGATATACATTTTGTTAATTATTTCAACATGAAAAATATATATTATTTTTGTTTTCCATAATAACATATAATCTTGATGAAACTTCTACATATATGTCGATTATATAGTTGTTTTCTTATTTGTAAAGATGATTGAAGAATGGGTCATATATATAAAAAAAGTTATTGTTTTATATAAAAAGATGAAATTTTAGTCTCATAACTGGCCCATCTGGCGTATGGTTAGTTGATATAACCCCACAGTCTAAACTTTGATTTTGTGCTTATTTTTTTAGTTCTAAAGTCTAATATGAATGGGGAAATTTCATTAGTTGATTATTTTAGTTGTAAAGTTTAAATCTTACCAAAGTAAATCTAAGCTGGCGAAAAAAATTGTTTGTATTTTTTTGATAAATAATTGTATTGTCACTTTCCAAATATGTCATGTTTAAATCCACAAGATGAGTGACATTCAGGTTGTCACTTTTGAATATTATTTTCCACATTTTATTTTTTGGTGGTACATATGAACCAATCAATCATGTCGACTGTCAATGTTCGTTGCAGGAATAAGATATACTGTAGTTAATTGATTAAGGGTGAAAAATATAATTTGATTTTTGTCTAAAAGAAAAAAGATAAAATAAAGAGGGAATAAAATATGAAGGTGTAGTTACTAGCTATTACGTGTTTTATGGGGGGTTTGAACTTTATTCAGATGAGATCGTGATTCATGCAAATCTTTGTCGGGTCGCATATGGCGTCTAGTTTTGTCTTGGTTAACTTTTTAGGAAAATTATACTGTATGAAAATTTAGTAGTTTCTTTAAATACATATATTCTTTGTTTATTAGGTTTTTTATATGATCGTAAACTCATATATTTATAATCATAGTATTTAAGGGAAAATGATTTTGTTATTGCTTTTAATTAAGTTATCTAACACCGAGTAAAGGTCATTGATAAGATACTTGAGATGATTAAAGGTTTTCTATAAAATTGTTTTTATTTAGAAGTAATCATTTATGTTTTTCTTATCTAATCATAGCAAATAGTGTGATTTTTGAACCCTTTTATCATCGACTTGTAGGCATTCAACAAAAAGAAATGTTAGTTCAGTAACATCTTATAAATTTTTCTGAGTTTATGCAAATTGTTAGCATCAAACTTTCAGCGTTATTTTTTTCTACCAGACTCAAGTCTATTTAATTGTTCAAGTCAACAATTTTACATTACAAGACTGGAGACCGAGTAAAAATAAGTTTATATGTTGGTGATTTTAGTGTAGATATAGAAACTATAAGGTAATACGAGTTTAAGATGTGTGACGTGCATCTACATTATAGCTAGCTTGATTCCGTCACGAATTGAAGAAGCGGTCAAGGGGCTGCGCTTGTTGCAAGTATGAGTCTAATATCGAGTATGTGCAAACACATAACATGATTTTCCTATATTATGATAATAATTTTTGTAGTAATTATTTTTGTGTTGAGACACTATATATCATCAGTTTAGTAAATTAAACAAGTATATGTTAATCATTATATTTTTTTTGAACGACAGATTTTTATTAAAACACTAGCAAGAAGCTAGAAAAGATTACAAGATAACAAAATTAGGTTTTTGTAACCAAGTGGCCCAATTAACATTACACTTAGATCGACTAGAGCACCACGTATAAGAAAATTAAACTACATCATCGAATAAGAAAGCACGCCTTGGTTGAGAATTCCCAAAGAGCAATTGATTTCTGAAGCGCCAAATTAACCACCACATCACGTAATAAATACCTTCAAGGAACACCTTCAATTGCTTATGTAAACGAATATTGACTAAGTGTAATGTTAATTGGGGATAATGTTTCGTCCTTTTATTATATAAAATTCATGTTGTTTTGTTCATAAGCGGATTATTAAGGGTGTGATGGCAGACAAAATTGCCACCAAAAAAGTTTGATTGATTATTTATATGAAGCAAACATTTCTTTAATGCAAATTTCACCTATTAAGATACACTCGCCTTAACTTAGTTTTAGTGGTATCGAGTCGTGTTGAAATTTTGTATTTAACTCTTGTAAAACTCAAAGGCTCAAAGCCAACTTGATTGTGTTAGATCGTTAAGAACCACAAAACAGATCTCGAAACACGAAATGTTCTCGCTAATTACAGACACAAGATGAGTGAAACTCTTAACTATCGAGTAGATTATCGTACAAAGCGCGCTGAGAAATTCTATGACATGCTACATGAGATTGATGAGAGCTCGGAAACGATCTATTTTACTGTGTTTATTCAACGTTTTGTATATTTAATACTATTAATAATTTGTTATGGTTGAAAATTTTCGCTAAAGTCAAATCAATAATAAGTGATGTGAAATACGGAGTATATTGACCTTGTCCTTTGGAAAATTGTTTGGCCAGTATGGTAAATGGGTATAAACCTCATCGCAGTCTTGTAACGTTTGATTCTCATAAATACGACCATAGTTGTTAGGCTACAGATAACTCGACACTAAATATCTTACCAATTTAAGAATTTCTAACTCGTCCATGAGTTTGACCTTTTACAAAAGAAGCTTTCACATATTTATTCTAGTAAAGACACATATTTGCATATCTATACTATACTATACTATACATTATAAAGGGTTTACCAACCAATCTTGAAAATGTAGGATTGTTGAAAGTTGAAACTATTAAATGAAATAGACGAGTACACGTGCATAGCAACGAGATTTTCTACCGGCAAACAGTTATACTTGTGATATTGTGGCTACTCAAATCTATGAGAGACTTCACTAATACATTTGTAATTGTACGTGGTATCTCCTAGACAAAGTAACTAAAGCTAATTACGCGAGAAAATGTAGAATGACATTGACAACCATGTAAATGGCAATTATACGCCTGCGTCTTTGATCATATGGCAAAGAATACAACATGTGCCTGCAACATATAACATTTAAAAGGATTGGATATGTATTCTTTTGGCAAGTATATGATTTGTTTTGTTATTAAAAACCATGAAAGCTTGTATCTTTTAAATCCATAATATGGTTGCCGTTTAAATGGCTACGAAATGTGCAGCCGTGCATACACCATATGGCAAGAATACAAGCTGGCAAAGATATGACTTGTTTGTGACAAAATATTACATATAAAAGGAATGCATTTCAGCTATAGTGCAAGATATGATTTAGTATTTTTAAATTTTACGAACCATTGAAAGCAGAGTATCTTTTCAGTAAAGTTAAAATACCGTTCCTTGAGTCTAGGGTGCGTTCCCTTCGTCTCTTGGTGAAGTATCGCTCTTGAATTACCTGAAAGTTAAGAAAGATGCTCGTAAACTCGCCCGGTGTGACCCAGGACCCAGCTTTGGCGTGAGAGTAAGTATGTGAATATGAAGCCGAATGGGCTGAATAATGGGAGCCGAGGAGGGCTATAGTAAATAAATAGTGTATTGTGTTTGGCAGATAAAAACTATCCTTTGAATAGTAAATACGAGTATTTATACTAGTCGAAACACTGTATGAGAATGTACGGTTTCTGGCATTATAGTGACGACAACCTTTTCGTCATGTCATCGTATCGCCTTTTTCTTATGATGGTGACGATCTCTTTATTTGACGTCATAGTTTATCGTGTATTTCACTATCTTTCTGTGTTTATAGTTAAAAAAAATTTTGAATAGTAAATACGGGGGTATTTATACTAGTCGAAACACTGTAGAGATGTACGGTTTCTGGCATGTAGGTGACGACCCTTTCGTCATGTCTCTATCGCCTGTGTCTTAGATGGTGACATCTCTTTAGTTGACGTCATAGTTTATCGTGTAGTCACTATCTTTCTGTGTTTATGGTGACGTTATCTCTTTGATGACGTTGTCCTGTAGATCTCTGAAATGAAGTCAGCGCTTTGTTGTTTACTAGGCTGACGTCCCGTACCCGTTTGGAACTTCATGACCCGTTCGGACCCTTGTGGCCCTTTCGGACTTGAATAGCTTGCTTGGTCTGGAATGATTCGATTGGGCTTGAGTGGTTCGCTTGGGCTTTGTGTGGCCCATTCGGGCTATTAGCCTGTCCGGCATATACGCGGACATGTCCCCCCCAGTATGGCTTTAAGAGTTGTAAACTATTGAAGTCATACTTGAGGTGCTCGTCTGGAAGGGTCCTGAGACGTTGGTCCTTGTTTCTTTCTTGCCCTAATCATCCTCCTTTTCTCTTCTTCCCATTCCCCCCTTTTTTTGCGTCTTGATAGGTATGAAACAAAATTCATAATTATTAGGAGTTGAGATCCATTTGTCTTCTTGATGTGTATGAGACAAAATCATAATTACAGTGGGTTAAAAACCATTATGACTCTTCATCGTCTCTTTATCCGGTGTGTACACGTGTTGAGCGATTTCCTATCAACGGTCACGATTGGGCTTTGACAGCTGTTGTGTGTGATTTGACGAACCCAAGCCCATTTGGGGCCTATAAATAGTCCATAGTCACTTATTTTTTACCGTGTGTAAAAATTTTAAAATCATAGCCGAACGTCCCTTGCCTGCAAGATAATTAAATCCGACCGTCACCGTCTTCTCTTTATTGTGATCATTTACCTTTCTTCCCTTTTGACTTTGTAAGTTGCCTCTCCCATCGGATCTTTGAAATGTCAAACGTGGACGAGTTGACATGGGGTCCGCAAGCCGAAGTCCTTCGACCACAAGCGGACATGGGTTTTATACTTCTACCATGAACCTTCGGATGTGAAAGCCACCTCACTCGTAAATAGAAAATTCCTATGATCTACACCCTGTTGCTAGTGTCTTCTGAAAGGACCATGGCGACCGACTGACTGATAAGTATATTGGTCCTCTAATGACCAAGTATTTTTGAGTTTGCCGGCTAGGGGTTACCTTTTATATCGACCGTTTCTTCTGCTGTGATTAGTACTTTCATGTACATATCATCCCAATTAGTGCCACTAGGTTAGACCCGATTGACCTTATTCAGTTGTACTGTCGAAGCCTTAACAACGATCCCTTCGAATACACTATGTTACGGATTTTTTATAAACTTAGCAAACAAGGGGATTGGTTTTCATTCGAGAAAAGAGCCGGTAAAGATTCTCGAGGTAAGATTTTGAACGAAACATTCTCTTGTATGAAGAAGTGGAAAGGGCGTTTCTTTTTTATTGATCGAAGAGCCATTCCGGATGCTATGTGCTGGAGACATCATGATTCGGATATAAGTGATCCTGCACCCAAAGATGGGTTCGATGAGGCTGATGTTATTGCTCTGACCCACCAGTCTATTGATATTCGTGGTATTCCGAGCGGGTTGCTTTTTAGTGCTGGGTTGGCTATCACTTGGGAGTTTCCTAAGTTCCGTCCTTTGTTCAAAGATCCGGAGGGCAATGGTAATGAGAGGGCACTTATCTCCTTCTCCTTTATTTGTTTGCGACTTTGTATATATTCCTTCCTTTATTTTCTCACCTGGTGTGTTTTTTTTTGTAGTTGTTACCATGTCGGAGTATCTACGTCTTCCTTTTCTTTCTGGAATGACTATCGAGGCTGGGGAGGCCTTGACCGAACAAAACGTCATCCCTCAACATACTACCACTCCTCTTAGTGCCGATGAGCAAGTGCCTGACAAGACGGACTCACAACAAAGGGTTGAGGCCTCAGATCCTAAGATAGTGGCAACTAGGATAAGGAAAGCGAATGCTGCTGCCAAGAGAAAGGCCGAGAAGAACAGGGAGCTCGAAGGCGCCGGTGGGTCCGAGGGAAGCTCGAAGAGACGTAAAGAGAAGTCTTCTGATCACATCCCTTGTCCTACTCCTCTTCGGACTGTAGTGGCGGTTACTTCGGATGTTTCTAGGGGTGACAATGTGATTTCCCCTACTCAGACTCAGGGAGATAATTTGGTTGAGATTCCTGCGCATGACTCTGCTAATACCACCACTCGCCTTTATGAAGAGCATCACGATGAGCACTCAGGGGTTCTTGGTAATAGAGATGGTAATTTTGATGATGATGTGGATGAAGAGATTGATATTGAGGGGCCGGATAGGCATGTTAGTGACACTACGGAACGGGTTGTTATCGAAACTGAGTCAATCCCCACTGCTGCAACCCGTCCGGATAATGGGAAGTCTATTGCCCAGGAGGAGACTCCTATGCCTGATCCCCTTCCGAAAGGTGTGTCTTTTATTTCCCCTTTATTTTCTTAAGTGTTTTATTCTTCGCACCCTGTGTTGCTAATAGGTGGTGTTTCACAGGTGTTGGTGCCGATGGGGCCGGGTCTTCTTTACCTCCATCTCTTTTTGTTCCGACTTGGGGGATTCACCAGAGGAGCCGAGTGACCACTCCGGAGGAGTGCCGTGATTTGATGGTCAACCTTATTCCTCCTGGTGTTCGAGAGGAGATGAATCTTTTGGATAATAATGTTGTTTTGGACAGAGCCTGGTTCTCCTTGGCCCGTGGTGCTATGGCACAGGCCCACACCCTTTGTCAGTTTGAGTCTCTTTATGACACCCACCATGCCCTGCAAGAGAGTCTCGAGACTACACGAGGTCAGCTTGTTCGGACCCGAGAGGATTTTAATGTTGTTCAAAATTTCTACAATACTTTATCTGGGAAGCATAGGCAACTCCGCAAGGAGCATGCCCAGTGTTCAGAGGGTCTTGCTGTTGTTTAGGCCGAAAAGGATAGTTTGATGGCTACTAATGCCGAACAAGCCCTTCGGATCAAGGAGTTGGAGCAAAAATTGAAAAGTGTTGATGAGGTCCATTCTTCTGCTATGAAGGATCTGGAAAGCCCGCTTGCTCAGAAAGACTCTGCCTTGGTTTATGCTGAAAGGATTTCTGGTGAAAGACTCTCGGAGAATGAGAGGCTCAGGGCCCAACTTGCCCTTGCCCAAAAGGAGAAGACCGATGCTATTAGGGAGCTTCTTCCCACTGTGGTGGAGCGTCTCCTACAGAGCCATGAATACAAACAAAGTCTCTCTGTTCCTTTTAACTACGCACTCCAGACCGGATGGGGGTAAGGTCTGGCTGAGGAGAGGTCCGAAAAGGAGCTCCACAAGATAATGATGAGGATGAACGGGTTTGATCCTTACTCTGATAAGAAGATGAGTGCTGAATACGAGAGGTTGTTTTCCAAGACTTATTCGTATGTGGATCGTATCTCTCACCTCTCTGAGAAGCCAGTGCAAGATCTCTTAAAACTTCATCCTGCCCCTCCTCCTAGGGATGCTCCCAAGGCTGGTTCCGGAGGTATTGTCTTTGCCCCTAAACTCGTTAGGGCTGCGGAGGTGGCCCGTTCAAAAGACACAACCTCTAAGGAGTTTTCAAGGTCAAAGACTGGTCCCTCTCTTCAAGATCCTGCTTCCAAGCATGCTTCCGGAGGTTCCAAAGCTCCTCCATCAAAGAAGACTTAGCTTTTGTAATTTGTAATAAATAGGTCTTATTTTGAATTGTTTGTAACCTTGAACGAATGTCCCTTTTTGGGCCTGATATAATTTTAACTTATTTTGGTGCCGTTGTAAATTTGCCTTTGTCGCAATTGATTCCTCACTTATCTGCTTGTTCCACTTGTATTCGAATGGGTTGCCTCTCATATAGATTTAGCTACCGTGGGGTCACTTCGTCCGAGGAGGTTTTGCCATATGTACAATATGTTTCGTCTGAAGGGATTTTGCCCTTTCTTCTACTTTTTTTTACCCTGCGACTTGGTGTTTGTGTAGTTTACCCTGTGACTTAGTTGTCTGTGGGATTTATTTTGTCCGGAGGGGCTGTGCCCTTCCTTATCATTTTTACCCTGTGACTTAGTTGTCTGTGGGGTTTATTTTGTCCGGAGGGGCTGTGCCCTTCCTTATCATTTTTACCCTGTGACTTAGTTGTCTGTGGGGTTTATTTTGTCCGGAGGTAGCGATCCGTCCGTCCAATTATTGCAACAAATATTGGAAAATTGCCTTCTCCTTTTGAACTAGGAGGAAAGGCTATAATATTAATTAATTAGCATTCGCAAATACAGAATTCATAAAACAATAAATCCTACAAGTAGCATTTGCGTAAATTAACTGCGTGCCATGTTCGAGGCACCACCTTATCCTCCATTGTTTGCAACTTGTAAGAGCCATTCTCGAATGCTTCTGTGACTCTATATGGGCCTTCCCAATTTGGTCCCAACTTTCCTTCATCCTCCATCCTGCTTGCTTCATTCCTTCGATACACAAATTCTCCAGGCCTAAAACCAGCTGGGCGGACCCTCTTGTTATAGTACTGTTCCATCTTTGTTTTGTACTTGGCCTCACGTATGGCAGCTGCTTCTCTTCTTTCCTGCAACAAATCTAGATTCAAACGCTGCTCCTCCTCATTGTATTCCTCCCGTATCATTAAGGTTCGATAAGATGGGATTCCTATCTCGGCCGGGATGACCGCTTCACTTCCATAGGTTAAACTGAAAGGAGTTTCACCATTGCTTTGTTTGATTGAGGTCCTGTGAGCCCATAGCACATTTGGTAGCTCGTCTACCCAACCGGCTCTTTCCCTTCCTAGCCTGGTCTTGATTCCTTCCATGAGGCTTCTATTGGCCCTTTCCACTAAACCGTTGGCTTGTGGGTGGGCTACTGAGGTGTTCATCTGTTGGATCTTGAATCTGGTGCACCACCCTTTGAATGGCTCATTTACCAACTGTGCTCCATTGTCTGTGACAATTATCCTTGGAAGGCCAAACCTGCAAATGATGTTGCCCATAACAAAGCGGATCACCTCTTTACCTGTTATCTTGACTAGAGCTTTGCTTCTATCCACTTAGTAAATAGTCATTGCTTACTATAACAAACTTGGCTCCTCTTGGTGGTGTCAACGGTCCTAGGATGTCCCTTCACCACATTGAAAAAGGGCCAAGGAGCCATGATGGATATCAAGTGTGTCTTGGGAGTTTAGAACCGGGGAATGATTTTGGCATGGTACACGTGTATACTTTTCTTTAGGCATCAACATGCATATGGGACAGTACTAGCCTTGCGCATTGCTTTCCTGATCCACTTGCTCTTGGGCCTATGTTGACTTCCACACGATCCATGTGGATTTTTTTTTTTCCCCCCCCCCCCTCCCCAGGATTACATTGTTTGCTTGTAAAGGACCACACACCTTATACTTCGGGACAAGTATCCTTTTTTGAACAGTATTCTGGACTCTTATCACTTATTGGGCTTATACTTGGCGCGCAAGGGGACCGTGCTTATTTTGTTCGATGGGACCTATTCATTCTTCCAAGTATTTGATGATGGGCAGTCATCAATCTCCCCTTCCTTTCTTAATGGTTGCACTTCATTAGCATCGGTTGATCGTTCATTGAGCAACTTTAAACTAGGAATCCTTGGTGAGTGGCTGGAAAAGAACTGTGGCCAGCTTGCTTAAAATATCCGCTTCTGATTATCTTTATCGGGTTGTTTCTCGATGGAGATTGTCTTGAATTCTGGATGATACTCCTTGGCTTTGGGCCAAATACTTGATCATTGGACTCTTTGCGTAGCTTCTATTGTTCACATTGATTGATTAGCAACCATTTGGAGTCTACCTTCACCTCTATGCCTGACACCTTCATTTTTCTTGCAATGCGTAACCCTGCGAGGAGGGCTTCATATTCTTTGCTTCATTGTTGGTACTGACAAATGTTAACCGAAGAGCATAAGTATACTCCAAACCACTAGGTCCAATTAACACTGAGACTGCTCTAAGCCTTTCAGAATGCCGCTCCGTCCGTGAAGAGTGGCTGATTCAGTGTCATCTACCTCAGGTGGTACTCGGGCATTCGATAGTACTCTTTCTGCTCTCCATCCGGAGCATTTCTGACAGGAAATCTGCCAGGATTTGCTTTTATAGCTTCCTGGTATGAATGAATTTTTGTATGTCCTATTTCCCAGCGTACTTGGCTAACTTCCATGAGGGCTTCTCTATTTATTTATATTTTTTATGGGTTGATTCCGTAATGCCTTGCATGATGAGCTTCAAAGTACTTCTTAGCTCCCTCGTCATGTTAACTAAAGAAAGGGCCAAACTTTTTCCAGAGGGGGGATAATTCTTTTCGGCTTTCCATTTAGCGTTCTGGTCTCAAATCTGTGACTGGGGCATTGTCTTCGTTCGGATCTGTCGCAGTACGCTGGAGACAGCCTCCTTTGCATGCTAGGTATGCATACAGTGTCTCCTTTGGAAAGGGTGGTGTTAATGATGGAAGGGATATTATCAGTCTCTTCATCTGTTGAAAAGCCTCTTCTGCCTCCGGGGTCCACCGGTACTCATGTTTGTTTTCCTTTGTTATATTTTTGAGGGTGTTGAAGAAAGGGAGAGCCCTTTCGGCTGACTTGGCCAGGAACCGATTTAACGAAGCTAGCTTTCAACTGAGCCTTTGCATGTCTTCAATGTTTTAGGGGATGTGAGATTCGATATGGCTTTTGTCTTTTTGGGGTTTGCCCTGATTCCTTCCGATGTGACATGTTATCCCAAAAATTTGCCTTCTTCTACACCAAACGAGCATTTTTTGGGATTCAGCTTCATGTTTATTGCTTTCAAATTTTCGAATGTTTCTGCAATGTCCGCCAGGAATATCTTCTCATCCTTTGATTTTGTAAACATGTAATCCACATTTGCTTCTTGTTCATTCCTATTTGGCTTTGTAACGTTGAGTTCAACCAACGTTGGTAGGTGGCAACCCGCATTTTTAAACCAAATGGCATCTTATGTAGTTTTAGTCCTTGCTTGTGTAAAAGGCTGTCTTTCCTCATCTTCTCTTGCCATCTGAATTTTGATGGTACCCTTTGTAGGCATCAAGAAATCACTTGTACTTGAAACCCATGACTGCTTCGACCTTGCAGTCAATACTGGACAAGGGATAATAGTCCTTTGGGAATGCAGAGTTCAAATTTTTAATATCATGACACTTGCACCCCCCCTTCCCCCGCATTGATCCGTCACATTTCTTGACTAGAATTGGGTTAGAGATATATGTCGGGTACTTGACTGGGCGGACTATTCCTGCTCTTACCCATTCGGCTACCTCCTGAGTGACCGCTTTGCTTTTTTCTGGAGAAAAGGTCCTCCTTTTTTGGCAGAATGGCTCCAAAGATGGATTTACATTGAGGGAGTGCTCTATGATCTTTCGAGGCACCCCGGTCATGTCGGAAGGTTCCCAAGCGAAGACCTCTATGTTATTTATTAGGAGTGTCTTTAGTTGGTTCTTGCAATCTGGAGAAAGTCTTCCTCCTATGGTAATAATTTGATCTGGGAAGTAGGGATTAACTAGTATTTGCTCAGTAAGGTCTGCCCCTTCATCTGGCTGTCCTGTCTCATGGACTTCCGGTTGCTTCTCCGTCGGTATTTTTTTTTCTTCTTGAAGTCTGCATTCTGCGATTATCGTTGACCGGGTCACCAGAGTTGCTACTCCTTTCGGAGTGGGGAACCTGATCATTGAGTGGATAGTCGATGGAATAGCATGCAGTGCTTTCAACCCTGGTCTTCCCAAGATTATGTTGTAGGGAGAGGGGGCGCGAATGACTAAAAATTTTATGGACATCCTTCTGCTCAGACCTTCATTCCCAAAACATACTTCCAGATCGATTTTCCCCAATGGTTTCGCCACCTCGCCGGTGAAGCCCACCAAGGCGTTCTAGTTTCTATTAGTCGGCCCTTTCCTTCGGGGGCAAGTTTTCAAACAATGTTCAAATAACTCCACGGTTGAGCCCTCATCCACATACACACGCCTACCTAATAAACTTCCATTCTGCTTCTTGTTAGATGTCATCGGATAGCATCATCTGATATGACCCCTGGGAAGGTAATGGGGGCGTTCATCCAAGCTTCTGTTGCTTTGCGGTCCTTGCGTTTCTTCTCTTTGGAGGAGAGGATTCTGACCATGTTGATTACCTTGGGTGGAGGGGGAGGGTTTTTGCTTTGGCCCCTTCCTACTCTTTGCCTTAGGTCCTTCATCAAGTGATTCAACTTTCCTGATTCGAGGGCGATTTCCAATTGTTTTCTCAATTGTATGCAATCGTTTGTGTGATGACCCTTATCTTGATGATAGTCACAGTATTTATCGGGGTCGCCTGTTCTCAACGGATTTGCCACTGGTCTTGGTGCTGGCAATTGCAGTTGGGTTTCGGTAGCTAAAATTTCTTTGGGACACTTAATCAGAGAGTCCAAGGAAAGTACAGGTACTGCTAGTTGATTGGTCTCTTTGGGGATAGGGAGCTCTGTAATCCCTATGCCTCCCACCGTTGAAATTGTCTCTTACCTTGTAAGGGTTTTTATAATCATTTCCCTTGTAGTCTCTTCTTTGGCTACTTCGGTTGTCTCTGTCATTTCTTGTGGAGGTTGGAAAGGTCAATCTCTGATGAACATCTCGTGGTCCTGTCGGAAAAGACAGGCGACGATGAATGTCCCTCGACTCTCCCGGTGGGAGTTCCGTGCGGGCATACGCTTCTTCCGCTCGGACAAATTCATCCACCCTTCTCATCATTTCATCAACGGTCTTGGGTATGTTGCTTGAGAAGCGCTTTGCTAGTTCAGGAGATTTTATTGAATCCATGAAGGACGAGATCCTCATGGCTACGGAAATCCCATGATGAGACAAGTTTCCACCGTCAATCTTTTCTTTGAACGCCCGGGTTCCACCCCCCCCCCCAAAGAAGATGGTACCTTCCTTATTTGGTGGGAAAAAATCTTAGGTTCTCCTCGTATTTTTAATCTTGGTTCTCTATCATGTATGGGTGTTCCGGAGGCCATGAGGATATCGTCAACCTTAAACCACACAACATCGCCACTCCCTGCTCAAACATCCCGCACCCCCCTCCCTACCTCAGCCATCCAATCCATACATAACAACCTCCAACTTACCCATCAAAGACACCCCCCCCCCCCCCCCCCCCCCCCTCCCCCCCCCCCCCCCCCCCCCCCCACTTTTTCATAGGCCGTTTTTTTTTTCTTCTCTTTTTTATAACTTGCAATGGGTCTCGTAGCCCTTCTACAACCTTGGTGATCTAATGGGTCTCTTTGTAACACGCCCTCCTTATTGAGTATCTGTTGGTGAATGCTTCTCTCAGTTGATACCATTCATTGATGCTATTGAGTGGAAGACTCTCAAACCAGCCCCTGGCTCCTCCGTCCAATGTTTGCTGAAACATCCGACACCAAATTGGCATGGGCCATTCTCCTGAGTTTGCTGGCATTGAAAAACGATTTAAATGATCGGCTGGGTCAGTGGACCCATCATACAGCGTGATGTTGGTAGGCATAACATATTCCGGGCCAGCGAACTCATTGATTCTTCTTGTGAGGGGTGTTTTTAGTTTTTCTTTGAAGGGCTTGCTTAAGTCTTCCTCGTCGACGTCTTTTACTCCCCCCCCCCCACCCCCCCCCCCCCCACAATTTCGCGACCCGTCCTTCTTTTAGAGGTATATTGTCTATTCCAAAGTCTGACGTATCGGAATCAGCCTTGTTATGGCGGTTGTTAATCTTTGATTATGGGACTTCATTGCCGGAAAATGTGCCCTTCAAAATCTGCTCTTAGTGAGAGGTGGGGGAGTTCTCCTCTCGCTCGTAATGATCGGATGGTTCCGTCATCCATATCTCTAGATGGTAGATGAGATAAAAGGGGTCCTACGGATGGCGCCCAAAATGTTAAGGTAAAATTATGTTTGTCTGAGTCTCGGTGTTGGCGTTCCCTCGTCTCTTAGGTGATGTATACTTTGACTGCCTTGAAAGTATAAGAAAGAATACCGTTAACTGCCCTGGTGTTGGCCCAGGACCAAGCTCAGGCCGTGGAGCTCGTGTGAAGAGTAGAGTATGTGGTATTATGTGCCGACAGGGGCTGTATGTTGGAGCCGAAGGAGGTTATGTAATAAATTGTGTGTGTTTTTGTGTTGCGTAAATGCTTGGTGCTATTTGAATAGTTAAATAGCCAGAGGGTTTTATACTCAGTCAAAACACTGTAGCGATGTACGGTTTTGGCATGTAGGTAGATGACGACCCTTTCGTCCATGGACTTATCGCTGTGTCTTAGATGGTGACATCTCTTTAGTTGACGTCACAGTTTATCGTGCAGTCACTATCTTTCTGTGTTTATGGTGACGTTATCTCTTTGATGACGTTGCCCTGTAGGTCTGAACTAAAGTCAGCGCTTTGTTGTTTACTATGCTGACATCATGTACCCGTTTGGAACTTCATGACCCGTTCGGACTCTTCTGGCCCTTTCGGACTTAAATGGCCTGCTTGGTCTGGAATGATTCGATTGGGCTTGAGTGGTTCGCTTGGGCTGTGTGTGAGCCAAAGGGGCTATTAGCCTGTCCGGCATATACGCGGACAGCCTGCTTGGTCTGGAATGATTCGATTGGGCTTGAGTGGTTCGCTTGGGCTGTGTGTGAGCCGAAGGGGCTATTAGCCTGTCCGGCATATACGCGGACAGTTAACATGTGGAATGAACACGTACAAAATCATATCGCATAGCTTTCTGATAATTGGAAGTCTCCATTTGATTTTCGAGTGTCAAAACTTTTTTTCTTCATAAAGCTATATGTTAACTTAAACATTAAAAAAATGATGCCATCTGTAAGATTGAAAAATGAAATATAATACTCGATGCTTTTTGCTACGTCAGAAAACTTTTACACCCCCAACACTTGTGTAGGGTGGATTGTTGCGATGGTTCTCGGTTTCAGAACTGAATACCCAAATATTCTGAAATTATGTTATGTCATTTTCCCTTACTTAAATTATACGTACCATAAAAAACTTAATAGCCTACTTAAAAAAACAGCTAAACACCTTAAACCCTAAGCTTTAGTGCATTAAAACATAAAACAACTATCATCATTATCAAAACAATGAAGGTAAGTTATATATTTGATTTTTATTTGCATTCGTATTTATTATGCTAGTTGCTTCATGACCTTAAACATGTCCTTGCGCGTAAGAAGTTGTTGCATGTTGTGCATTAAAAGTAGGAGCAAATACCAAAGATCATGAGGCAATTCCATATACTCCAAAAACAAAAAGCATAATTCCATATTTTCACAATACATGCTTTAAGAGCATTGTATATATGCATTGAAAACTTGACATTTGGGTATATATGGAATATGCTTTTTATTTTGGGTATATATGGAATTATCCCAAAGATGATCGGGGCAATTCCATATATACCCAAAATTTTATTCATGACGATGTTCAAAATTTTATTAATGACGATGAGATTGTGAAAGATATGGAAGAACAATAAGAGAAACTAACCGGAAGTGATAAAGATAAACAAACGGTGGAAATATATACGGTTCTAGTTATTTGGTTGGACAAAATTTGAAGTTATTTTATTTTGTTTTTCGGTTTGGTATGCAGCTATTGAACTTGTGAAGTGTGAACTATATAATGATTGTTTATTTGAACTTATGCTTTATTTTATAAATGTTATTCCTTTATACATAAATGGTTTCAAATGCTTAAAAAATAAAAAAAATTGTGCTTTTTATTAGCTTAACTCATTAGTGCATGAGGTTTTTTTTGCTTCCAGAAAATCGGTTCCTATCCGGGTAGAACCAAAGAACAGGAACCGGAACTGGAACCGAAACCGGAACCGGAACCAAAAATATATTTGGTTCGGTTCACGGTTTATACTTTTCTCAAAATTTTGGTTTTCGGATCCATCGATTCCAATTCCACCGGTTCTAGACACATGTTCATCCTTAGGATCTTGTAACAAATTGAACTTTCTATAAGTATAAAGCCTAATAACGTGAATAGTATAGTTTTTGTAACATTAGGTGTTAAACTGTGCGCCACCACTAAATCATTAAAACTGTTTTTTTTTCATGACAAAAGTAAATACTAGATTGTGTCCTCTTATGACAAAAATACATACAAGGTTTTGATATTGTTTGTGCCACTGGTATATATTATGAAGTTAAGAGGTTCCAATTTTAACCAACTAAACTTAATTTTGTAGAACTTGCTATAAATGGATCTTCCAAAGCCTAAGAACTTGATATGTAAACAAATTAAAATGTATTTTTTGTCAATCTTCTTCATTAACTGAACTCAATCGTTTGTTTTCTATTCTCACCTTGATAATGCGTACTATCAAGAGCCGGTGGAGGTTCCTACCTAGAATGTTTAGGCGCCGACAAGCAATGATGTGCATAACCAGAAGGTGAAGACGTCAAATGGTGAAGGGTTGGAAGTTTAAGCAGTAGCGTGAAGATTGAAAATGAGTTTAAAGGGTACGGAGAAAATTGAGAATAGAGAGGTGAAATTATAATTGGGTAAATATGTCAGCTGAAGTCTTTTGGGAACTAATAGGGAAAGACCCCTTTTTTCTTAGACTCATTTAAGGGAAACAAGTAAAAAAGAAACACCAACATATATATGTCCCCACCATAATTAGCTGGCCCCATAAAAACCACAGGGCATTTACATGTATCTTCAAAAAAAATTCAATATTTACATATTTCTCTAAGGGTCAGTGGGTTACCAACATAGTATACACACACCATCCCACACACTACCAATCATTAATCTAAAAGTCATTAACTACTTTTACATTTTTCTAAACATTATCATAACTTAAGTAAGAAAATAGAAACTCAAGCTAAAATCTCTTTCATCCAGAGTTTCTTCTTCCTTCCCACCCAAAAAACCTACTGCTTTTTTTGCCACCATCACCCTCCACCCCCACCATTCAAAACTGCCACCAAGCGCTGCCACGAACCACCACCCACCAAATGCCGCTGCCTCCACCAAACAAAACCGCCACCGGCCTAATCACCACCACCCAAACCGCTGCCCTCTCTCAGTTCAGAAAACAACCATTTCTTAACTATGAAATTAAAAGTTTTTATTTTTGTCTCAAATCTAGATTTTTTATGAATTTTTATTTATTTATGTGATTAATGTTATATATTTCGAGTTCTTTTAGATATGAAATTAAGAACCACCGAAAACACTGATGAGCCACCGGAATATACCTTTGAAATTTACCAACAAAACATATAGACTACCGAATACAAACCGCCACCAACGAACCGCCGCAGCCTCCAACCGACTCCGCCAAATCGCTGCTGCCCTCTCTCAGATCTGGAAACAACCTTTTTTAGATATGATATTAAAAAAATTTATTTTTGTCTCAAATGTGATTTTTTTATATGATAAAAGTTATATATTTTGGGTTTTTTTACAAATATATACTCATTGATTTAGTATTGGATGGAGGTGGTTTTAGATTAGCAGGTGGTGATGTTAGATTTGAAAAAGGATAACGTGTGAGAGATAAAGTTACAATGTGAAAAAGTAATTTTTTGTGTTTTCGATGCAATATGTTGACCGGCTTAAGAAGTAAGTGTGTTATCAATGGATATATGACAAAGGTACGGCTACTGTTTTTTTTTAGGATTCACAAATAAAATATGAGGTGGTGTTGGTGGTGTCCAAACCACATAACCCTTCTTTAAACATGCTTTAATTTCATTGTATATTATTCATTGAAAACTCGTATTTTGGGAAAATATGTAATTTATGAAGTTTCATTAGGTATATATGAAATTCCCCCTAAAACCCTAATAAGGGGTAAAGAATCACTCGCTTAGAGCACCGGGTACCGTGACACATATTGTGCGCCAGTCCCAGGTGTCTTGTGTATTGGCGCCGCCACTTTAAGCCACGGTACCTTGTGCTTTTGGTATCATGAAAAACACCCTTGCCATCCAATAGAATGAACAACTTCAGAAAACCATAATAAAGCTTCCAAATTCTCAAACCAGTTTCAGTATTACATATCTAGATAACATAAACTTGAAACAAACTACAAACCACACCCGGGTTAAAACTTCACAAGTTGCTCTTTACAAGCATTTAGTTTCTTTCCCTGCACGAGCACCCTTACAAGCATTTAGTTTCTTTCCTTGCAAACGACTAAAATGCATCCACAAACAAGATAACATCATAATGAATCATAAATAACCACACGCTAACTAAAATAATGGGAAATGCACATGTAACTACCTGAGCGTGCGCTAAGCAAGTATAAAGTTGGGTTGTAGAAGTCGTAGCCATAAGTGGCGGTATCCTTTTTCCTACGCACCATTCCGCTGGATGTCGCAGGATGAGAACAACCATCTGCATTACAAGTAGATCCATTAAGCATACGTTATCAGGAGGAGATATGGAAAAAAAACAAGTGCATCAAACAAATATCAGAGGTAGCAAAATGACTTTTAGACCTTTTTCGTTTGAGTTAGTGGTTGTTAACTTGACCCCCGCAAACACTTCTAATAAAAGTTTTAGTAGCTTTTAAACAATTGATGCCTCGCTAATTTTTTATTGAGATGAAATATAACCCAACGGATCAAGACTGTCACCTCTAAGTATCATTTGTCTACTTATGATAAAAATAACAATAATTATATAAGAATAAAAGCGGTTAACCTCGTTTAGTGGGTCGATAGCAATCTGGTGGATAAAACAACTTGATGTCCTGATATTGCCTTTGTTTAAGACCTATTATGCATATAACATATATAATTCAAATAAGTATATATAATAACTATACATAAAAACAATTGCAACTGACAAGATGTTTTCCTCCATTTGAGGTCAAACTTTTCCATAAGAGCTAGCCAACGGTTGTAATGCTTTGACAGGGGCATGCTGAATACTAACGTTCAATTGTTTTGTCTTAGAGCCTTGTAATGCGATTAATCTCTGTAAGAGTTGTGCCTCTTTCTGGACCTATTCGTGGACATAAATAATTCAACCTGTACACTTTATTATCATAGAGATCTGCACACATAGACAATTGTTAATAACTAGAGTAACTATAAAACCTACTCATGATTAATGAGCAAACAAAAACATCAAGCTAGTAGTGATGAATGTAATAACTCTTATTTTATCCTTAATTACTGTACAGAACAAATACAAATAAGAGTAAATTGCAAAAATCGTACCGTTTTTTTTTTTTTTTATGTTAGGGTGGGGGGGTTTGTGTGGGGGGGGGGTTTTTATATGTTTGTTTGTGTGTTTTTTGGTTGTTTTTGTGGTTTTTTTTTTGGGGGGGGGGGGGGGGGGGGGGGGTTTTGTGTGGGGGGGGGTTGGGGGTGGGGGGGGGGTTGGGGGGGGGGGGGGGGTGGTTGGGGGGGGGGGGGGGGGGGGGGGGGGGGGGGGGGGGGGGGTTGGGGGGGGGGGGGGGTGGGGGGGGTGGGGGGGGGGGGGGTGGAGGGGGGGGGGGGGGGGGGGGGGGGGGGGGGGGGGGGTTTTTGGTTGGGGGGGGGGGTGGGGGGGGGGGGTTTGGTGTATTTTTTGGGGGGGGGGGTTGGGGGGGGGGGGGGGGGGGGGGGGGGTTGGGGGGGGGGGGGGGGGGGGGGGGGGGGGGGGTGGGGGGGGTGGGGGGGGGGGGGGGGGGGGGGGGGGGGGGGGGTTTTTTGGGGGGGGGGGTTTGGGGGGGGGGTTGGTAGGGGGGGGTGGTTGTGTGTGGTGGGGGTTTTTTTAGGGTTGGGGGTTGGGGGGTTTGGGGGGGGGGGGGGGGGGTGGGTGGGTGGGGGGTTTGGGGGGTGGGTGTTTGGGGGGTGGGGGGGTAGTTGTTTGTCAATGCAATTTCTCTCAAATAGTTTGAAAGTCATAAATATACCTAAAATCAAACTGTTTTTGCAAAAAATCGGCCCTAGAGCATGCAATTTGGCAAAACCTTAGGAACGAAACATGCAATTTGGCAAAAGCCTTAGGGACGAAACATGCAATTTGGCAAAACCTTAGGGACTATCCATGCACTTTCAAACTATTTGGGACGAAACATGCAATTTAGCAAAACCTTAGGGACAATTTTTGCAATTTACTCTACAAATAAATATAGAAGAGAGACTGACTGGTCACACTGATAGTTAGTGGTATAATGCGAGACAAGTAATACACAGCCAATGCTTTTGTACCTGGATGAAGAATAAACAACTTAGACATAATACACTATTAGATGGCTAAGTTATGTTAATTTGACTGTTGATCATTGACTGTTGACTTATTAGCCCAAACCTAATTGTGAGTTTGAGTCCATTATGTTTATACGGGTTTGGATTGCTTACTTATTAAGCTATGTATTTAATATAATACATGGCCAATATTCATTATGTAATGACAAAAACACAATCAATAATATATTATCTTTGTTATTTTACATGGTATCGGAGCTTTAGGTTCTAACCCAACACAAAATAGTTGTCCTCCGGTCATCGGCTACTCGTCGATGATTCGGAGGGATCCCGACCTATTTACTTTTTTCGCTTTATAATTTTGTGTTTTAATAGTCTTTTTATCCAATTCAAATAAAAACCCTAGAAAACCAAAAACTATAGCCGTCATAACACTTCTCATACATGTTGATTTAGCCATCAACAAAAAAATTGTGTCATCAGCATTACTCTTTGTTTTACCGCCGGAGATGATTGTCGTTTTTTTCGCAAATAGTTGGTCGTAAAATTGTTGTTCCTACCTAAAGGCAAAGCAAGCCATGACGTAAAAAAAACGTCACGCAAAGGAGGAAGCCGCAAGCGATAAACAACTATGCCGCAAAATACAGTTATGATTCCGTTCCAACAAAGAACAACGAAGATGACAGAAGAAGATAAGAAGAAGCGGCTTTCAACATATGTTTCAGTTTGTCCGTTCGAAAGTCTGCCGCTCAAACTGCGGGGGAGTATTAGATGGCTAAGTTATGTTAATTTGACTGTTGACTGTTGACCGTTGACTGTTGACTTATTCGGCCCAAACCTAATTGTGGGTTTGGGTCCATTATGTTTTAGGGTTTGGATTGCTTACTTATTAAGCTATGTATTTAGTATAATACATGGCCAATCTTCATTATGTAATGACAAAAACACAATCAATAATATATATTATCTTTGATATTTTACATGGTATCATGAGCAGGTTATATCCGGGACCTAGTCGGCCACCATGAGCCGCTGCCTCAATACCACCCCGTCAAGCCCTATAAATAACCATTCTCAAAATATAGTTGTCGGCCATCATGAGCCGCTTCTATCATCTCCATAAAAAAATCAAATCTCTTTATCTTCATTCTCAAAACCTAACCGTCGGCTATCATGAGCCGCTTCTATCCTCTCCATCATCCAGTTTTCACGTTTGTGTCCATAAACAAACGAGTATCGTCTCCATATCAGAGAAAAAAAAACAAAACAAAAAAAAACAATTACTGCCACAGTTTCCGTTTAGTTTACCGTTACTGTTCCATTCTCCATAAATCCTCATCTTAAGAACTAGTCGGCCAACATGAGTCGGTGCCTCAATACCACCCCGTCAAATCTCTACAATATCTCTTTACCCAAAAAAAAATCTCTACAATATCAAACCTTAGTCTTTGGTCTGTCATGTGAAAATGCGGTCGTAGTTTTTTTTTCATAACTCCTTTTTTATCCCGATGTTATCTATGTACTTATTTTTCTTGTTTATAGTTAATATGAGTTTGTGGTTATTGCGTTTTCATGCCACAACAGTCCTTTTAATTTTATTTTATTTTATTGAAAAAAAAATTCTTACATATTTTTCTAATAGCTTTCTCCTCAAGCATTCTCAAGCAAATCAATCTCTTCCTAGTTTTATTTGTTTTTCAAAGTCATTTTAATCACAAGTTTTATTTACTTTCCTTCTTAAAAAAAATTAAAAATTTGGGTGTTACAGTTACACAGCTTCCTACGTAAGTACAAGATTACAACAACAATCAATAAATCAAGTTTCTCAAAAGATAGGAGATTTATCGCCTCTTGCAAAGGTTAACTCCAGTTGGATCATTCGAAGACCTCCCGCTCTAACTGCGGGGGAGTATTAGATGATAGATTATTTGATTGACTACCTTCCAATATTACTTGATATATTTTTGGATGATTTGTTAGTCAACATGTATTTTAGGATGATTAGATAATCATGAGTAGGATGAGTGGATAATCATTATATGTACATTCATCATTCTTAGCTGTAGTTTAGTTGTCATTGGGCTCAAGCCTTTATATTTGTATCTATAAATAGTGGTGAAATAACATATCATATAACCTAAGGGTTTTCATTGTATAATTGACTGGGTTTTCTATCTTCGTTCATACACAGAAGTTAAACAATAAAATTAATCAGTTGTAATCTATGTAAGTTGATTTTCACGAGAAAAGTGAATTGATTGCATTCAAATAATGCAGGCATCATATATGACCACAAGCAAAGCAAAATCATAATAGTTACAGGAATAATGGCAGGTGGGAAAATGGGTGGAACGGACAACGCGTACATACTTTTAAACATGTAGGCTTAGCCTGCCTAAGCATTCTTATTCACTTTTTGATTAATTATTTTATATATACTTATTGCATTCAGTTTGATTTGAAAAAACAATACTAATAGCGATAATAAGGATTATAATATGTATTTCAGAGAAGCCTTATTTATATGCAACCCATGTGGCCGCTAACCTTTAAGTTTTTACCAAAGACGATCCATTTTTACGAAATGGGACGATATTACTAAAGACGTGCAATTTTTAGGTCAAAATTGACAGAATTGTTTTTAATTTGCCAGTAGAAAAACTGAAACTGATACGCATATAATAATGCGGGTTGTCTGATGTTTGCAATAGAAGATGAAAAATAGGGTGCGTAGCAAACGGTTCGATCAGTCAACTAATCAAGAAACATACCGAATGGTTTCCGATCAGTAAGAACAAACGTGCACACTGTTATCGCAGATATTCCAGATTACTTCAGTGCGGTAGGTCCCAATATATCCTTCTTCGAAGGCCTCTATGGTCACGTCGAAGTGATAACCCGTGTCAAACTTCAAAATTTTGCACTCCAGTAACTCGTAATGACGCAGTTTATTGTGTTCGCCATTCTTAACATGCTAAAAAAACAAAAACTTGTTTATATGTTACAAGACTGAAAAAACATTGCAAGTCTGAAAAGTCGAAAGCAGGTGGAACAGATCCGTACCTGCTCAAAGGCACCGTTGAAGGCATTAATAGCGTAGTTGCCAATAATGGTAACAATAGGATGTTCAACTTCAGTTGACCTTATTTCTTTAGATACTTGCTGCGAATTAAACGCACGAAAATATGTCATGATATATGTATATGAGAGAAGATGTATAAGAACAAACAAGATAAAAACAAGAACAGAGATGAAACATTACAGTCATCTCATCGAACTCTATAAACTCCAGGCAGATTTTCTCCTCTTGTGTATTAGGAGAATACGTGTATGAATCGTTCGCGAGCAGTAAATGTGCTTGTTATATTTAGTCTTTATCATTAGCTTATTGTCTAGGGGTTAAAGTAAAAGCCAAATTAGACTAGAAGTCCTAAGTCATAGAGTTCAATTTGGCTTTGTATTCTTAGCCGTCATAGAGTCCAATTTGATTTTGTATTCTTAG
>BQNB010093779.1:0-19776 GCA_026074375.1 Tanacetum coccineum
ATATCAATGAATGATAGAATTCGACTCATGAAGCAAAAGTAGCGTTTCCATATACGACAAAGCGAAGAACCCAACATACTTATCATTAATTCCAACACCACTGATATGTCCAGAAGAGGGTTCATAAACTTCAACCGCATACCCTTTATCATTATCATCCTCCATTTCCAATACTACTTCACCATTGTTCCTAAACCCCAATAGTCTATAGAACACCGACTTACCCTCAACCTTAACAGTATATATCTTTGTAAATGGTTTATTAATACCATCTTTCATCGTCCACATACCACAAATGGAGGTCTCACCCTCATTATAATACTCAAGCAAACAAAGTGACTCATTCACCTTTGCAACCACCAAATCATATGCGCGTGCTAATCTCTCCGAAAGAGACACTTCACCAAACTTCTCCCTCTTCAAATCAAACGAAATTATATAATTGGATCAATATCCTTCACCCAAACTGGCAGTATGGCAATAAATAATCCCATCTATATAAACAGGATCCCACATCAAATCGCACGATTTAAAAGGCGCACCCATATATACAGTTTTCCAAACACGTGTACTTAATGTACAAACCTCAACCACCCATGTATAAGGTATTTTAATTTTATTGACATTAATCTTAACAAACTTAGGGTCACTAGTTTCGTCGGGACAAACCCCAAAACCAATAAGAGTATATCCATATCGTGAATAAGGCAATACATTAGGGATAACAATACTAACGGATTTCCTAATACTAGGATTCCATATAACACCTATCATTTTATTAGATCCTACGTCTCCATAAGAACCATAAAAACATAACAACCCATTAACGGAACCAAGTATAGATGTGTCTCTTATTCACGTAAGGGACTCGGGGGCGGTTAAAGGAAACTTTTGTTGGGGGAAAGTATTGTCATCGATAATCGAGGTATAAGTTCGGACATTATCTAACGTGTGCTCTACAAGTAAATGATGCTGAGGGTTTGTGCGAATAATGTGGTAGTTTTTTATAAATTCTCAGTCAATAAGAGACTTCCATTGTTTCGAAACCGACCGGAATTGAAGTAATGATTTGACACGGAGGTTTTTAATGATTTCTGATTGGATTTCAAAAGGTATGTGGTTCGTGTTGCCCAGGTCTTGATTATAAAAGAAGAACTTATGTAATTGAATCACTCAATTATATTGAATCAGAATATATGTTTACAATCACTGTAAAAACTGAATTTTGATTGATTTTTGATTACAGACTTTGTCCCCTATATATACAAGATGAACCATTGTGTCCTTTCGGTAAAACCATAACCGAATTAACTAACTAACTTCTATTAACTACCATTAACTACCTTTAACTAACTTTAACCGAATGACGGTTATAAACTATCTACTTACCATGTTTAGCCCTTCAGCTTTCGTTTATTACATAGGTACCAGAAGCAATGTCGAGATTATGTCCACATTCTCCTCCCTAATCTTGATCGTTGCTTCGTCCTAGATCTTGAACTCCGAGCATTTTTCGCATGGTGACAAACTTATACATGGAAAATCAATGAATTACTTCACCCTATCTTCCATTCTTCAGACAAGAACAAATCCATGACCTAACTTTTACTTTTGTTGAAACATTCAATCTATCATGAGATTATACTATCTTCCGGTGTTTCAACACACCAATTCTTCAGCGCCAAAGTCGCAACAAACGAAAAAACTTCCTCCACTTTAATTTTCTCACAGAGTTATTTTCATCCTTCACGGATCGTATCACACGTGTTTCCTTTTAAATTCATCCACTGAATTCCCGCAACACACTCTCAGCTTTGTCGTATATATCACACGACCAAGCTTTCTAACTTTCTAATTTTTGTCAATTAGGCACATTAGAAGTGTCAGTTTCAGCATAGGTCTAATAACTAAGAGTGCCCGCAACTGTCCTCCTTTTTCTATGTTGCACATTCTTAACATAGTGCCCAAGTTTTCCACACTTGTAACAATCTATTTGCGACTTATCACCATTCCTTCGCGGTTTGTTGTCGGTTCCTTCCGACTCATCTGAGGTGTGTCCTTCATCTCTATCCTTCCATCTTCCTTGTGTCTGATTACCACCTCCTCGTCTTCCATTTCCATAGTTGTGTTTATAATTTCTTTCCTTTGACGTGTGAGTAACAACTTCTCACTATTATCTTCATGACTTGCTTTTCTAAACTTAATCCTTTCTTCATAAGTCTTAAGTTTCCCGATAATCTCCTCTAACTTTACAGTCTTAAAATCAACAATCATTTCAATGGTCGCTACTATTGGCAGAAATTTATCTGGTACTGCATTAAGTACTTTTCGTACTTTCGTTTGCTCATCAAACGTTAATCCACATGTAGCAGCCTTTGTAATAATACTCATCAACTTCCCGACGAATGAATCTATTGATTCATCTTCCTTCATCACAAGTCTCTCAAATTCTGATTTAAGTTGTTGCGAGTGTGCCTGTTGTACATCTTCTATCCCAATAAATCTGAGAGTCCCAAATTTCTTTCGCTGTTTCGCATCCCGCAACTTGCATTTGCAAATCTTCTGGTAACCCTTGAAATAAGTATGCTGACACGGAACTATCCTTTTTCACATCAATCTCTTTTGATGTACTTGTTCCTTCTACTAAATCCCATACTCCATTTGCCACTAGTATCTTCTTTATTCTTAATGCCCATAATGTATAGTTTGTATTGTTTAGAACTGGGCACTGATAAGATGATAATGGTGTGGCGACTTCTCTATAAACAACTTTGTTGTTTTCGTTTTTGTCTCCCGACATATCCTTTTGATTTGGTTTTCTAATGGATTTTTATAACAGTTAACCCGTAGCCCTTTTCTTTGTGTGGTTCTTGGTGATGCCTCTTTTCCTTCTCTGGCAACCACTATCTTTGTTTCTTTCTCCTTGAGACCGTCGCGTCTCTCTGTTGTCAAGCCCAAAACACCAAACGCTCGTCACAAACCGCTTCTTCTCTTTCTCTTGATCAGTTTACTCTTGATCGTTGGACTCCCTCTGCCTGTCCTCCTTTGATCTCTCAACCTGCTCTGATGCCAATTCGAGCCAGAGATGATCCGAAGGGGCCAACAGTCCGATATCTTTTCTTGGGAAACCACCGAGAAACAATCGGTAAAACATAAACTGTGATTGAAAAGGTTACAAACAAGCGGAAGCGAGTTGTTTTAGGATCTGAGAAACCCTTGTGATACCATGTAGGAAAGGGTTTAGAGATATAATTTGTGTCTTGTATTCCTCAAAATAATTGATACAATATATAGGAGTGTACGGACTATTCTAGAATACGGGCTTGAGTCCAATACATAATGACCATTAATTTGACTGACATAAATAACTTTGAATGACATAAATAACTTTGACTAATTATATATAATTGACTTTGACTAATCATGGACTAACATAACTTGCATTGCACCTTGTGTTCTTAGATTGACTAGACACCAATATTTATCCACATTGTTATTTGTATGACTATCTTCTCACCTCTCATATATCTCGTTATGACGCGATCGAGTGCTGTTGTTGTAATAGATATTGATGGTTCAAACCCCATGTTACCACTTTACCACATACGCATACCAAAGGTGAATGCTCAAGCGACTCGAAACCAAGCCAATGAACCATGACTAGTGATCACACCATGCTCTTTAGTCTTTATTCAAAGAAACAAACTTTGTATACTAAGTAGCAAAAACATTTTAATAGATTGATCAACAAATAGAGGCCATAAACAAGATAATTAAGTAATCAACATTTTACTAGTGTTTACTTGTACCATACATCACCTCGTTAAACTTCCATTTTACCAGTTAAAACGACTATATGCAAACAACATGTGACACTACGTAAATTTGTAAGTCAAAAATCTTTCCATTTACGTGCATAAGTTTGACTTTTTATAAGTTACGTGTTCACCTGACCAAAAACCAGGAAGTTATCCCGCGTCGAACTGAGAAACGTTACCGATGCGTTCCGGGTTATTATTCAATGTAGTCTTTGGATGACTATCGCGTTTTTACCTTGCAAACATATATTTAAATTTCTATGACTCATTTCGGAAAGTCGCGTGTTTTGTATTTTTCGGGTACTGCGTATATTACTAGAAATAAAATCATAAGCAAGCTTAAATATCTTAAATCTTTATGGAAAAATATCTAGTGGAAATAAATCAAGTTTCAATAATTTTGGTCCCTCCTTTCCTTGTTGTTGTCGTCCCCCTCCCCCCCCCCCCCCCCCCCCCCCCCCCCCCCCCCCCGCCTCCTACCAACAAGCTCCCATCATTTTAGCTAGTTGGTCTCCCTAGTACACCATATTCTCTTGGATTCTAAAATAGGAAGGTTCTAGGTTCAATTCAAATGAATGAACCTATCCACTATTTATTCATTCACTTCTCATTTCCTCTCTCTTTTCTCTTTTTTTGCTTACGTCGGCCGAACCCTAAACACCACCACATTTGGTGTTTTTGCTTCTTGATTCAAGTTTTGTTGATTGATTATTGATCGTGGTTCATTCCTTTGGTTATTTGGGGCGTTTCTTTTATTATTCGGGGTATATTTCATACTTGTTTGGGTTAAAGATTCAAGCTTTTCATCTCCATCTTTCTCACACAAGTAAGTATCATTCTTTCCTTCGTTTGGGTGAACTTTTCTTCTACTCGTACACTCGCCATCTTCTATTCTTCTTAAAAATTATATCATCCACATTTGAGGTCACTTTTAATAAAGAACACTAATATGAACAAGGTTGTACAACTCGTTTGTCAAGATTGAAACTTTATTTAAGATTAAAATCTTACATTTTTATTGTACTTTTGAGTTCGTGGCGAAACGTTTAGCGTTATAAGTAGCGTTTGGTATATGAGACGATGGGATTAGGCTTGTTTTTCGATGGTATTTGTTGTTGGAATTAGTCGTGAATGAAGATAGGATAGATTAGGCCCTTGGGGAAGATTGTGGTGTTTTCGGCTAAGTTTTTGATAGGACATGTTGTTGTCCGAAATTGATTCATAGGTTTTGAGTGTCGTAAAAACGTTTTGACCAGATAAAGCTTTAAAATTTAGAGACTACATGTTCTCTAGATAAATTTAGAGACTACATGTTAAGATCGACGAAAAATAAATGATTTTGACAGCTTTTAAACAAATAACGGACATTGTGTCCCGATTTCAAATCAATGTTTTGACCCCTTTCGGGTCCGAACAGGCTAAAGTATATAAAAAAAAGTTGCCCGGAATTAAATTTTATTAAAAATAATGAATTTTCTTTAAGCTTGAAAGTCAAAAAAGGAGTTATACCATGATAAATTTGAGTCATTTTTGAGACACTATAGCTAAACTAGGTGCTGATTCAAATAAAAAAATGGCTTTTCGAATGTTTTCGAGTCTGTTTGAGTCTTAGAAACATTAGCGAATGATAAAGTGTCGACTCTCTATATATTTAGGTAACGTTAGAAACCTTCCAAAAATACATGTCATCACTTAACTAAAAACCTTATATTTTCGTTGAGACACGTTTTATTTAATAAATTAAGACACAAACACTAATGGATGATACATACTTCTATAAAAGTCTTATTCAACATTTCAATATACTATTCTCGCTTCTAAAGCGCGTTATTATTATCTAGGTCGCGGTTAGGACCTTGTACTCGTTACTTCGCACGTTGATTATTTCTTTGCTCACCATTTGCTTAAGGTGAGTTCGTAGCCCCACGTTTTACTACTTTTCAATCACTTTACAACTTTGAGGTGAGAACATTGCTTGCTTTTAAACTGTGGACACAATTACTTACATTACTCTTGCATGTTTACGTGTTGCCTAAGTTACCACTAAATCACTACTACCCGTACTCATGAACCGTTAATTACTAAAAGTAAGCGCGAGTGTTATATATAGATCTATTGGGACTGATAGCCCCCGTCCGGGTGTGGTAATTCTCACTTAATCGACGGATTGGTTAAAACGGACGTATATCATGTCGTACTATAGGTAGTCTTTGGTCAGACACCTACAAGGAAAACTTTACTTAGCATCAAGTATGCTACGTACTATGTATAGCTATGGTGTCATGAGCTTAGCGCAACGTAAATACCTTTTTGTGATATTGTATGTGTTACAATAGTCGCACGTTTACAAATCTTGTGGTCCATACTTGTGAAATACTTAAACCTACGAACAAGGTTATAAATAACGTGAGACGTGGCGTGGCGGCATGGCCACGCCTCAAGCCTTAGGAGCCTTTGCGAAGCCATGGCGTATTTCAAGACGTGACTATAGCGGCAAAATAATATTTATAGATTTATATAATAATATCATATTTCATATACATAACGAGTTTACAAAAGGTGTTATGCATAAAAGCAATATGAAATACTATAGTCAATAGTTTGTCCAAAGCTATAAAACAAATGTAGATATGTATTAGTCATAAAAATTAAAAAAAAACATATGAATAACCATTAAGAATGCTAACCAAGTGTGCTAAATGCTAAAGTACAAACATCAACATACCGGTTCTCATTAAATATAACTTTAAGGTACAAAAATCAACATACCAGTAGGCTACTTGCTAAAGTAAGGATAATAAATGATGCTAATTGAAGTACCAGTAGCTAAGTTGGTGCTAAAGTACCATTAGTCATTCGAAAACAAAACCAATCAATATTTTCCTTAACATACTCGATTCAACCAACACCTTAATGAAACATGTTAAACCTTAATGGACCTACACCTTAATGAAACATGAAACATGAAACATGGTTCATTCTGTATTTAGGCAAGTATATATTAGGGAAGATGATTTTTTGCTACTTTGTCACTTTAGTAAAAGAAGAATTGTGTTGTAATCTGAGATGTTATTTTATGAAAGATGATATTATGCAAGTGAAAAGAATCAGACAACCAATCAATATTTTCCTTAACATACTCGATTCAACCTACACCTTAATGAAATATGCAAGGGAGCATCGGTTCAAAACTGAATCGAACCGACAAAAATCGAACCGAACCGAAAACCGAGTTTGAGGAAAAACATGAACCGAAACCGAACCGAAGTTTATTGAGAAAAACCAAAACCGAAACCGAACCGACAACCGAATACATAGGTTAGGCGCAATTTTCTTGGTTGTAACCCAAACCGAACCGAAACCGAATCGAACCGACAAAACCGAAACGAAAACCATAAATATACAAAACCGAAAATCAAACCGAAAATGATCGATCGTTCGGACTCGGCTCCGCTCGGTTTGTTGGTTCGGTTCGGTTTTCGGTTAGTTTTGCTCAGCCCTACTCTAGCTTGTAGGGTTGTGTTCTCTTTATGGGAAATTTCGTAAATGAAACGAATGCCATCTTATCAATATCTATCTTGTTAGAATAATTATATTCAGAATGTGCAGATTTTGACTTCATTTTGAGTTTGACCATTAATCTGTAATCTTGACGACTTAGGGAGAGAAAAGTTAAAAACACATGTATGCATCTTAGCAAAGTGAAAAGAATCACAACGCTCTATGGGTAGAAAAGTAAACGAAATTTCCAGATATCTTCTATCCATATATGATGTGAATGTGTCTTTTTCTGTTTATATATGATAAAACTTGTAAGACTATAGTTAGCGCAATAATACCCGATTTTTAGAGGGTTGATATGTGTTAGTCTTTCTGCTCAAATAGTATCGTGGATTGTAAAAAATGTAGGAAAAGAGAAACGGGTCGATCTGGGGTTACAAGTTTGTCAAACGGGACCAAATAAATTAAATCTTGATTCTGGTAGAACAGATGATGGCACCATTGGATCTGATTCAAGGAAATCATGATGCCATCCAAATAGAATGACAACACATAAGATATGCCTAAGCATGCAGCCTTTGAAAACCATATTTGCAGCTTGTAAGGCCAGAAAGCTTCGGTGGGTTATCAGAATTAATGTATAACTACAGCTTAACCCAACCCACTTGCAGCATAGCACCACATCGTTGCAAATATTATCAAGAATTGATAGAATTCGCCTCATGAAGCAAAGTAGCGTTTCATATACGACAAAGCAAGAACCCAACATACTTATCATTACTTCCAACACCAACTGATATGTCCCGAAGAGGTTCATAAACTCCACCGAAACCTTTATCATTAACATAGCCTCCATTTCCAATACAACATCACCATTGTTCCTAAATCTAACACTCTATGCAACACCCGATTTACCATCAACCTTAACAATATATACTTTGTAAACGGTTTATAACACCACTATATCCTCGTCCACTACACCACAAAACCGATGTCTCACACCGCAAGATAGATACCTCCATCAAACCAAATCAACTCATTCAACTTCGCCACCTCCAAATTTTTCTGCAACGGATAATCTCCTGAAAGAGATACTTCTCCAAACATTCTCCCCTCTATCAAATCAAAATGAAATAATATAATAGGCATAATCCTTCATCAAACCAAACACTTTGCCAATAAGATTAATCCCATAATAAAAACATGATCCGACCGTCAAAGCGCACGATTAGAAAGGCGTACCCTCTATAACAGTTTGTTCCAAATAACACGTGAACTAACGTAAAAACCTCAACTACCCATGTATAAGTTGCATTGACATTAATTTTAACAAGCTTAGGGTCACTAGTATCATCGGGACAAACCCCAAAACCAATAACAGTATATCTGTCTCCGTTTGTATCTTTCAATACATTAGGGATAAGAATATTAACTGATTTCCTAATACTATACTAGGTATATCCATATAAATCATCAAATCCTAGACGTCTCTGTAAGAACGGGTTAAAAACCTAATACGACAACAACAAAACCCATTAACGGAACCAAGCAAAAGATGCGTATCTAATGAGCAGAAAGGTGAACTCGCGCGGTGAATGTGAAACTTTTAGTTTGAGGAAAGTGTTGTCATCGATAATCGAGGTATATGTTCGGACATCACCTAACTTGTCCCATACAAGTAAATGATGCCGAGGGCGATTAATGTGGTAGTTTTTTATAAATTCCGAGCTGTTGATGAGAGACTTCCATTGTTTTGAAACACACCGGAATTGAAGTAGTGATTTGATAGGAAGGTTTTTAATGATTTCTGACTGGATTTCGAAAGGTATATAGGCTGACATTTTTATTTCTTAGAATCATTGATTTCGAGGGTTTTGTCACTGATGAGAGTTCGTGAGGTATAATATATAAATAACGTTGGGCCGGGCCCATTGGGCTCTCGTCAACGAGTTCCAATTATGCAGTGTCCAATTTATGAGATTGGCTCCATTAGTAGGGTACTAAGTGCTTACCTAATTGATATACGTGTATATAAATGATATTACGTATATTACTATAAGATCTTTATTATTAAAGTTAGTATAGGAAGTAGGAACGTAGCAAAAATAATTAACAATGTACTAGTGTTTACTTGCCCATACACCACCTCATTAAACACATATGCGTACATGTTTGAGAAAAAAAAAACATTGGTATTGCTGCACCAAATCAATATTTTCTATACCATACTCGATTCAACAAATAGCCGTCTAGTTATAAGTTTTAATGTCTTCAACAACATTAGAGAGTACCTCAAACGTCCATTAATACGATATATTTTCAATGGGAATTGATTCGCACACTCTTAAAAGTGATTGGGACACTCAACGTACAAATAGTTTAAGCAGTTTATATTTGCAGTACAACTGTTTAATGAACAAGTTGGAGTGTCCCAATCAAATATGAGAATGTGCAAATCACCTCTCATTTTCAATAGGTTGAACATGATAACCAGGTGGTCAAGACCCGAAAAAACGAGAATCGTGTGAAAAACCAATTTGATGTATGAGATTCAATTTTAAAAAGAGTAAACTGCAAAAATCATCCATGTGGTTTGTAGTTTGTGGCACTAATCATCCCTAGCCGATACTATTGGCAGTAATCATCCCTCAATGGTGAAACGTTTGACAAAAATCATCCCTAGAGGGATGAGTTTTGCAAAACTTTTTGTTAAACTTTTTGCAAAAATCATCCCCAATAAAGATGATTTTTGCTAGACATTTGCCACTCAGGAATGATTAGTGCTAATAGTATCGGCTAGGGATGATTAGTGCCACAAACTACAAATCACCGGGATGAATTTTACAGTTTACTCTTTTAAAAAATGTGTTTACTTAAAAAGTCAACAATTTGTATAAATTGACCTAGGGACTTGGTTGATAATTGTAAATTTATAAATTTGCAGTAAACTACACCAGTGGTCCTTGTGGTTTGCGTTGACCAACACCGGTATGTCCTTTGACCAAACTAATTGCACCGTTGGACCTTTAAGTGGCAAAAGTTTTAGCGTGGCTGGTTCCTCATTTCTTGGGGGTCCATAAACGCTAGTTACGTTTATTGACGACAAGAGTAATATCGTCTTTTCCCACCCACTGATACCATTTATTAAAGAGTAAACTACACCAGTGGTCCTTGTGGTTTTTGTTGACCAACAAACGCCCGTTAAGGTTATTAACGCCAGGGGTATTATCGACCTTTCCCACCCACATTTTTTTCCCGCCTATTTTTTTAACTCTTTTCCCCCTTTCCCCCCTCTACCACCTCTATTTAACATATTCTAACCTAATTAAAACACTCACCACTTCCACCAACACTCACAGTTAGGTTTTATGGCGGCAAGATGTATTTGTGGAGCTTATATCAGGTTAGTGGTCCATGGGATGACCAGGTTGTGGTTAATGTTGTGGCTAGAACATGCACCTGTAGAAGATGGGAGTTGGCAGGTATACCTTGCAAACATGTTGTTGCAACAAATTGGGTAATGTCACTTAACAATGAGGCTGGTATACCAGAAGAATGGGTGCATCCATGCTATAGGTTAGAGACTTAAAAGAAAGTTTATTCCTTTAAGATCAAACCTATTAGAGGTCATATCTATTGGGCCAAAGTGCAAAGTGCCCACCACAATCTTTTGCAACCAAACATTGAACCACAAGTGGGGAGACCACCAAAAGAAAAGAAAAAAATCGCAGCTGAGAGGGATTTATTAATAGATAGTAAGAATGGAAAGCTGTCAAGGGAGCATAGACTGTTATTGTAAAAATGCAACACAAAAAAGGTCACAATTCCAGAAGTTGCTTTAGTCTAGAGTTGTATGACAAACAGCAGAAAAGTTCCAACCAAGGGATGGATGAATAACTCAGCTCTACAGGTTCTCAAGGGCAAACCAAAAGGCCCAAAGCACTCAGGGTGTTGGATCTGCAAGTGGGGGAAAAACAACAAACAAAGGGAAGGGCTCAGCAGCTAGTAGTGGTGGAGTACCAAAGAAGGACAGGACAAAGAAGAAAGTCATAACTTAAATGATGTGAAACTTTGTTAACTTTATGTCTGTTGGTTCTGCACAATGTCTTTCGTATTGGGATGTTTACTTTATGTCGGTTTATGGTTTAAGACTATTTGTATGGTTTATGTTAAAGGAAGTATGACATTTGGTCTGTTTTTAATGTTTACTATCTTGCTCTCATTTGGAAAATGTGCCACAAGTATAACAGTTAAAGGGCAAAATAATGACAAATATAGATTAGATCCAAACGTGAACTTTATTTCATTAACAAATATTATTGATCACTACATCAATTGTGGTCAATTATAAGTTCATGTAAATACTTAATAAGGTCAATAATGGGAAACAATAATATAAAAACATCTTAAACATTACAACTAAGCTTCATCCTTCCACAAAACTTCAAACTTTCCTTCCCTTTTCCTTTGTTACCTAGCCACCCCTCTTTCCTTTTATTTGCTCATCATTTTAGCCCATGTTAGTTAATTAGCAACTCCAATGAAACATTTAAAATGTAGGTGGCTTTTGGCAATCTTTTTGGGGAACATAGTTAACATCTGGGGACCTTTTGCCTTTGAAACTGGAGGGACAGTCATGGTCTTCTTCTTCCTCATTGTTTCTGCAGGAAATCATCAAAGGGACCTTCTTCTGGGAGCCAAGTATCCCAGTAAAGTGAAAGATCAACATAGCCATACCAATTGATCACATTTGGTGGCACAGTCCTAGTCCTAAACATTTTAGCAACACGAGCACAAACCTCAGGCCTAGGCCTTTTGGCTGACCCAAAATGGAGGGAATTAATTTGAAACCTTTGAAGATCCTCAATTCCTTTTCAATGCCCCCACCATGAGAGCATCACTTGAGGTCACTTAAAATCAATTACTGCAAACTTTTTTGAACATGTGATGATCACACAGTTGGTTTTTAGGTTTGTAAGGATAAAATGGTTATGAATTGGTGTGTGAATGGTGTTGGTTTTTATAAGGGAAACTAGGTGGGTGGGCAATTACTCACAAGTAATAAAGTAATTCACAAAGTCAACTACATTCACTTCCCTAACATTTACTCCACTTTCACCTATACATTCAACTCAACTACATTCACAGTTAGGGGTGTTCACGGGGCGGTTCAGTTCGGTTAGTTGGAAGATTTAAACTATCCGTCGCGGGGTGGGTAATTAATTTTACTATCCGGTCGCCGGAAAACCGTAGTGAGTAGTAGGTTAAGGGACTCGGGCGCGGTGAAGGGAAACTTTTGTTGGGGGAAAGTGTTGTCATCGATAATCGAGGTACATGTTCGGACATCACCAAACTTGTCCCATACAAGAAAATGATGCCGAGGGCGATTAATGTGATAGTTTTTTATAAATTCTGAGCTATCGATAAGGGACTTCCATTGTTTTGAAACACACCGGAATTGAAGTAGTGATTGGACAGGAAGGTTTTTAATGATTTCTGACTGGATTTCGAAAGGAATATAGGCTGACATTTTTATTTCTTAGAATCTTTGATTTCGAGGGTTTTGTCACTGATGAGGGTTCTGTGAGGTATATATATAAATAAACTTTGGGCCGGGCCATTGGGCTTCGTCATCGATGGTCAATTGCAGTGTTCCAATTATGAGATTGGCTAATTTTGAAAGTGTTGCACAAAAAAAGTTAGAAATATGTTTAGATTACACCATGCTCTTTAGTCTTTATTCAAAGAAACCAAGTTAGTATAGGAAGTAGGAACGTGGCAAAAATAATTAACAATGTACTAGTGTTTACTTGCCCATACACCACCTCATTAAACACATGTGTGTACATGTTTGAGAAAAAAAAAACTCTCATATAGACATGATCATTTAAGGTATTGCTGCACCAAATCAATATTTTCTATACCATACTCGATTCAACAAATAGCCGTCTAGTTATAAGTTTTAATGTCTTCAACAACATTAGAGAGTACCTCAAACGTCCATTAATACCATATATTTCAATGGGAATTGATTCGCACACTCCTAAAAGTGATTGGGACACTCAAAGTACAAACAGTTTAAGCAGTTTATATTTGCAGTACAACTGTTTAATGCACAAGTTGGAGTGTCCCAATCAAATATGAGAATGTGCAAATCACCTCCCATTTTCAATTGGTTGAACTGATAACCAGGTGGTCAAGACCGGAAAGAACGAGAATCGTGTGAAAAACCAATTTGATGTATGAGATTCAATTTTAAAAAATGTGTTTACTCAAAAAGTCAACAATTTGTATAAATTGACCTAGGGACTTGGTTGATAATCGTAAATTTATAAATTTGCATTACTAGAAAACAACATAACCAGGGTCAACATAATGCAAATCATAAAACTAGAGGAACCAATCTACACCACATATATAAACAAGAAAAAGTTTATTTTTTATAACAATGTGGGACTCAACACCTCAAACTAGCGTCTTCAGAAATGTTGTTCAAGTGACACATAATCAAACATGAGTAATATTTCTGTTTTTTTATACATTACTTTATTTATAAAGCCATGAGAAATTGACACCTTCGCGCACTCACTTGCTTGGGATGTTGTCATACCAAAGCGTATTGACTTACTACTTATAAAGGAAGACATAAGTCCCATAAGATTTTCATAAAAGGGCAAATTAGTTAGAAATGTATCCAACTTGTCACCTTTTGCTAAACTGTGTAGTGTATTTTTTTTGTGTAAAAATCAATAAACTTTTAAATTTGGAATATTGTATGTATTTTGCCGACATAAAATGACCAATTTACCTTTCATGCTTTTTGAAAACATAAGGGGTAAAATAGTCACAACTACACACATTATTCCAAATTTAAAAGTTTATTGATTTTTACAGAAAAAAAATACACTACACAGTTTAACAAAATGTGACAAGTTGGATACATTTCTAATTAATTTGCCCTTCATAAAACTACTAGTCATTCGTTTAACCTCCTAATTATGGGTTTACGACTCATTTATCGATAGATAATGCGGTCTGCAAAACTTGACGCCCAAGAATATTGATTAAGATGGTAAATTGGTAAGTGAATGTTTTTTGAAGCATACATCATCTCTCAAATAATATAAAAGTGTTATAATCTTCTACTTGGACGACATTAACATCTACTATAAAGTATGACACGACAAGCATCACACGTATACGTGTTACAATTGTATGGTCGGATCATGTAGTGTCGTCAAGTGATGTAACCCAACATGTATAGGTTAATAGGTACCGTGCGCCGAAGCTGATTAACTTTTACACAAATGACAAAGAAGATATAACATATCCAGATTACAAGGCAATATTATGTGTGATAAAAACATATGAAACAAGGACATTTATATAGTTGGATTGGGGTGAGTATCTTTTATCTAGTAAATGAAAACGAAAAGTGAGGACTTTTGTATTTCAAAAAAAAATGTTTTCTTATTAGGTATGATGTTTCTAATTTTTTTTTTTTACAATTATATTTAGTAAAAAAGCTTAAATACTTCCAAATTTGACATTAAAAATATAAAAATTCGTGTTTGTTTTGACATAGTTTGAATTATTTGAAAAGAACAATTTTGGGCACAAATTATGTTTACCAAACGAACCGTCTTAATCCCTAAACTAACTAGACTCGGCACGAATCATTGACAAGCAATAAAATGTCTTACAATAATCCTAACAAATAATTTTATAATTACTCAAATGAATAATTTAGGTACAAGTTATGTCTACCATACAAATCGTCTTAACCCCTACACTAATTGGGTTCGGCATGAATTGTTGACTCGCAATAACATGTCTTTTAATTATTAATAATAATTAAATTAAAACATTAAAATAAATTAAATATATGCATTTATATCTTATGTATTTAATGTTTGACAACAAATAATTTCGTAAACATGATCAAACCATACATCTTTTACCGGGAGAGATTACAAGATTTTTAGCCGCACATAGTGATGGACCATAATGAATGAATGTTTTGTCTTGGTGTGGTGATTCAAGTTTGACAGAATCTTATTTTTTTTCTTTATGGCGGTCTCTATCCTCCTCGAATGAATTCTTCTTTTTTTCTTTTGTTGCAGCCGCTGTTCCCAATCCCTAGAATGAATTGTAAGGGATTATAAATCCCTTTTTTTTCCTGCTCCACGTCTAATCAGCCCAAGGTGGGTTTTCTTTCTCTTATTATTATTATTTTTCTTTTTTTTCTTGTCACTTTTTTGTATCGTTTCACCATTCGCTCATAAAGTCTTCATTTTAGCTTCATTTAATGAATAACCTACATAATCACAAAATACACTCAAAGTACATGTATAATAATAAATAATAATGCAACTAGGCGTAATTAACATGCAATGAGGTGTATGTAAAATACACCGATCAATAGGTTAATAGGTACCGTGCGCCGAAGCTGATTAACTTTTACACAAATGACAAAGAAGATATAACATATCCAGATTACAAGGCAATATTATGTGTGATAAAAATATATGAAACAAGGACATTTATATAGTTGGATTGGGGTGAGTATCTTTTATCTAGTAAAGGAAAAAGAAAAGTGAGGACTTTTGTATTTAAAAAAAATGTTTTCTTATTAGGTATGATGTTTCTAATTTTTTATTTTTTTACAATTATATTTAGTAAAAAGCTTAAATACTTCCAAATTTGACATTAAAAATATAAAAATTCGTGTTTGTTAATCAATTTATAAGAAAAAAAAACACAAGTACTTAAAAGTCAATACAAAATACATGTGGACCAAATTGTAAATGTTAAAAAAAAAACGCTACTCCTATTTCATTTCAATACTCTGGTTCAAGGTCATCTTTTTCTCTTACGGGTTACATCCTACCTTGAGGGTCTAACGCCATCTCAATGAAACACTCTTTATCAACTTTTACAAAAACAGGCTCTCTATCCATTACCACACCATCCAAAGTTCTATTCTTTCTCAAATTTACCTTTATACCATCACCACATGTATTCCCATTTTCTTTACAAGACTCATTAATCACTTCCCTTGAATTATTAAGACTTGAATCAGGCAAAAATAGTGATTTATTTTTTACCTTCAGACCTCTAACAGTTACTTCACCCAATATGTCATTCAAAAAAAAGACCATCTAGATCACAACTGATTGCAACAAACTAATTCTTCCGCCCTCGTTCTTTGTTCCCAAGCAACTCATCAACTAGTCCATATTTGCTAGACAAGAAGACGATAATAGCTTCAACCACTAATACATCAACTAATCTATTTTCATCTCATCGATATTTTCTCATATGCAACAGAAACTTCATAATCCTTACCTTCACTTGATTTTTTTTGACTTCATAAATCATTACTGTCATCCACGTGCTTTAGAGAATTTATCATGAACTGCTACTATCATTGTCGTTATCCTACCGTTTATTGAATCTTCCACTTGGCCAAAAAATACGCACTCCAAAGGCTTTTGGGATTACACCTTCGAACCACACTTCCAATTCCCAGATGCAATCCCTTAATGAAAAGATCAAAAAAATGTGTTTCATCCTTGCCCATATCACTTAAAAAACTCATAATACTGAACAAAGATTTAAACGCATCACAATATTCTACAAATCGTACCGATTTGTCTAAGAATTTCCTTGATTATATATTGCATATTTCAAAATTACCAATATCTTCCAATTTTGCATGTTTGTAATTCAACCAAGTCACATCTTGACTAATTATTTTCACAATCAGCTCGTGCTACATTCTAAGGGCAATGTCAAGGGGTTGTATAAAAGATTAGAGTTACCTTTATGTTCGTCAGGCAAAATTTTAAACTCTAAAAATTGCTGAGCATTTATCAACAAACCCTCACCACCAATCTTAAAATTAGATATTCCATCTTGATTTACCCAGCTTTTTTTCCACAGTTTCATTGCATAAAACATTTCTCCAATGATGGAGAAACAAAGTATAACTTCTCCATGATCAAGAAACAAAGTATGACTACAAGAACTTATGTGACTAGCTTTCTTGCAACAAATTTAGAACAACTCAATCAAAAACTCGAACAAACTAACTACTAGACTCAGACACACGTGTTTTCGATTGGAAACTTGATAAAAAAAAGTCAATTTAATGAAAACTAAGCAAAACCCCCCAATTTATGAACCCCAATTTTGAAATTGAACACAAAGACCCTAAATTTGGTTGCCAGAAAAGTGGAATTGATATGTACCTTTTACATCTCAATTAAGAAATGGTAAAAGATGCTAGAAACTAATCAGGAACTATCGAAGAAAGAATCATGTTCGAAATATAGTTTCAGATAATCGTTACAAGTTTGGTTACAAACGGTTACAATTGGGAAAGGAGAATTAGAGAGAAAGGAACTTGTTTACAAAATGAATAGCAACATTTCATAAAACTACAAGTCTTTAATTTAACCTCATAATTAAGGGTTTACGACTCACTCATTTATCGATAGAGAATATGTGTGTATTTTCTTCGTTTGCAGTGTAATAGAAAGGAAACGCTAACGAAAGATAACACGCTCTGCAAAATATGGCATTAAACAATATTTCTAAGAAGGTAAGTAAATGCTTTTGGGACACAGATCATTTCTCAAATAATATAAAAGTGTTGTCATCTTCTACTTCGACGACATTAACATCAACTATAAACAACGACACGGCAAACATCACAATCATATGCATTACAATTGTATGTATTTTTATGGTTGAATCATGTAGTATCCTAAGTGCTTTAACCCAACAAGTATAGGTACCTGGTTTCGTGTGTTAGGTATAGTATATATCTCTATAGTGCAAACTTTCACTAACCAAGATACCGTAAGTAATTAATCACTTAGGAAAGTAATTAATACACGGGTCGTAAATTCCTCGAAGAAGTCGTGAATTGAGATTTGGTGATAATTCGGGGATTCGAGTTAAGAATGATAAAGGATTTTTGAACTTGTGCTTTCATACTACTAATATATAGCATGAACTAAAAAACATTAACTAATACGAAAATTATTTAATGCACGAAAAGTAAAAACGTGAGCTAAAACTAAAATTTAAAATCTAAGGTACTACTCTTAACAAACTTTTTTCCTAAAAATCACAAATTTAAAAAGAAAATTTTAGGAAAAAGAATTAGAATTTTTTAACTATTTTTGAATTTTTTATGAATTTTTAAAGAAAAATGAATTAACAAAAATAAACTTTTTCTAAAAATTAACACTAAAATTTTACTTTTATTTTTCAAAAATACTAGATTTAAAAAGAAAATTTTCACAAAAAGAATCAAAATTTTTCAACTATTTTTCTATTTTCTATGAATTATTTAAGAAAAAGAAATTATCTAAAATCTATTTTAATTTCTAGAAAATACAAATTTTAACTAGAAAAATAAAGAAAAATGCTTTTTAACTACTTAAGAGGTGCAGAAAATCAATGGAACAAAAAGCCCTAATTTTTATAATCTAATTGAACACTAATTTTGTCAATTAAAACTAAACCCTAATTTTATTAAAAACTAAATTCAAAAATGTTAATTCTATTTTATTTTTAACAAAAGACAGGGTGGAAAGTGTAATAAAGGAAAGTAAAGGGTAGGCGGGAAAACTTACTGAAATTTACACTCTATTGAAAACGGGTAACCCTAAACTATGGAAAATGTACAAAACAGACCTCGCGATTCAGCTTATTTTTGGCTTATCTAAAAACTGGAAATAAGCAAAAACTTAAAACTACAAAGTTGATAAAGAGCTTATTCTCTACAACTTTAACAAAGGCACCTTTAACTTTTAACAACAGAATAAGCTAGAAACTTGAGCTTTTAAAAACTGTTACAGAAACAAGGCTTTAACTAACTTTTTAAGAATTTGGCTTATTTCTAGCTTATTAATACATGAAAGTTAAAACTAAAAGAAGCTAAATGTAGTCTAAGATGTGTACTAAGTATATCTAACAAGAAATAAGCTAAGTTTTACCAAGAATAACAAGAAAAATGATCTTAAAAAGTGCAAGTTTCAGCTTATAACTGAATTTAAGCTTTTTCTAATAAGCTAAAAAGCTTATTTCTAAACCTTAGAAGCTGAAATTTTGAATATAAGCTATGCTAATGATATAGAACTAACCTAGATAAAAGGTTTTTAACTATTACAACTAGAAATTGAAATCCTAAAAGAAATAAGCTCTTAATCTAATCTGCTACTATACTACTTTTATAAGGAAAATTAAGCTAATCTAAAAGCTTCTAAATGAAAATTAAGAGGTTGATTGTATAAAGCTAATGGAGTACTAATTCAAAGCTTATTTCTAAACCATATCTCCTAGTTATGAATGCTTAAAAAGAAGCTAGAAATTGAATAGTAACAACAGCAGTAACTGATGTTGCTGATATACTTGACCACAATCTTAATGCAGGCTAAATCTC
>BQNB010093780.1:15659-26279 GCA_026074375.1 Tanacetum coccineum
TTGTTTACCATTCTTCCTAACAAATGATTATATCCTTCACACACTCTAAACACTTCTTTCTTAAATAATTCTATAATAACATATGCCCACTCTTTCCTCTATTATTGGAAATGTAATTATTAACCCAAATCAATCTTTTGATTTCATCCTAAACATCATTATCTTCATACTTCTCATCTTCAATCCTAAACTCTACTTCACATAAACCTTCCCCAAATAATACCCACATAGGATAGCTCATATTTCCTTACACAATGTACTCTCTTTGTACTTGTTATACCTTTTGTTCCATTCATTCCCAACATAGGCTCCTCCACATCCCATCAAAACATTCTCAATCACATATTTACTATTCACCTTCTTCCTCACAACATTTGAATTTCACACACACTCTATCATCCTCACCCTTGATCAAGCCACTTCATCAATCCAATTTACCTTACTCTCTTCTCCTCCCTTGGATTGATTTCAAACAAAAACAACAAATACACTTTCTCTTCCATTCTTGATCAAGCCATCTCATCAATCCAAGATACTCTTCTCCTCCCTGGATTGAAATTTAAATCTTAAACAAACACACTTTCCTCTCTTCAAACTAACATATTTCACTCTTTAATCAAACACACTCTCTATCAACCTTTGATCTTGTTACTTTACCTATTCAACTTACCTCCCTTCATCTCATCTTCACCCTCTATTTCAAAAAAGATCAAGAGGCTCCTTTCTATCCACTCACCATACATCCATGCCAAATCATGACCAACTCATCCCACATACCCACATCCTTTCCTTTCCTACTATTCTACATATGTTTAATAAATTTGTAATTCAAATTTCAAATACCCCTAATAACATTCACCCTTTCTCTCCAAGTTAAGAATATTCTAAGAATATTCCATTATACATTAACCAACCCTTCAAACCATTAGTTAGATTCTAACTAAGCTAGTTACATTTTTGAGGAATACCCAAACTACCTTTTTTCCATAGTTCTTTTCTCTCTTTACAATATTGGATAAGCTAAAGGCTTTTAAATACTTTACAAATGCTTTTATTAAATGGCTACTTAAGTTGGTTGACCTTGAGTGTAAGAATGATTGAAAAGTCATAGTGTGAAGTACGATTGGGGGTTTAACAAGAGCGGGTAGTTAAAAATCTAAGAACCCAAAAAAATGGTTTTGGGTCCTTTTGGCCGCTGGGGCACGCGCTGGACACTTGGCTAGTGCGCCACTTCGAGTCCATTTTCCACTTGGTTTCATGGCTATAAATACCCCTTATTGCGCCTTTGTTTCCTCACCTTTTACTAAACATTCTTTCTCTCTCTTTCTCTTCTCTAATCCTCTAAGTCTAATATCAAAGTGTTTTAATCTTCTCATCTCATCATTCTATTGAAGTGAACATATCTCCGCAAGAGAGCCACACAAGTACCTAATCCATACTTGTGTGTTTTGTTGAGGGTCTTCTTTCTCATACCCTTTCTTTAGAATCAAGTCTCTAGGTTAGGTTAGGACTTAGTTCATCTATCTTCTTTTAATCAATCGAGTTATAAGGGAAGTCTTGTATCCGTGGGATCAAGCCTAGATCATTGGTGATCTAGTTGGGGTTTGGTAAGCTTCTAAAGGGAAGTCTTTGTGATTATAGGTTAAATCAAATCACGGGTTCTTAGGGGTGGATCCCAAGGGCGGATTACCATAGGGAGTAACTCTTCTTTATGAGCGCCAATCTTTGTGCATATTGGTGGAGTTAAATTGTAATACGGTTTGTAGTCCACCATAAGGATTATACTAGTATAATATAGGTGTCGTGGATTCGCAACTGGACGTACGAAAGGACTAAACCCCCTTCCCGAAACAATATATATAGTGGTCTCTCTCTCTCTCTTTATATCTATCTACTTTAGTCTGGTTGTTAAACCGGGCACTATTTGGATCGTTCTTAGTTTGGCTACTTCTAGACATTGGCATGTTCATCAGCTTGATGTTAAGAAGGCCTTCTTATGGGGTGATTTATCTGAGATGGACTATATGCATCAGCCTCTAGGGTTTTGAGATTCTTCGCATCCTGATTATTTTTGTTTATTACAGAGGTATCTTTATGGGCTCAAGCAGGCCCTTACCCCTTGGGTTTAGTTACATCGATTTGCAACTTATATTACTCGTGTTGGGTTTACTCATAGTCGCTGTGACTCTTCATTATTTATTGATAGACAAGGGAGTGGCACTGCCTATTTATTGTTGTATGTTGATGATATCGTTCTCACTGCTTCTTCTGAGGTTTTGGAGTTTTCTATGACAGATCACGCTTCGCTTAATTATTTTTTGGGTATTTCTGTTACATGTAATTCTTTAGGGATGTTCTTATCTGAGCGTAAGTATGTTGCTGAGATTCTTGAACGGGCTCATATGGTTAATTGTAATCCAATTCGGACACCTGTTGATACTGAGTCTAAACTAGGAGATGATGGTGATCCGGTTTCTGATCCGACCTTATATCATAGTTGTAACACCCCTATTTTTACAATATAGCAGCGGAAGCTAATCTGGGGTATTACTTCATGGAAACAACAATCATAATCATAGAAAACGACCCAAAAGAGACGTTTGTTCAAAAGATACGTTATCATTCATTTCAAATCAGAGTTTTACAAAGGCAGGTCCCAAAATCTAGTTACATACATTGTGAATGATAACAAGTTTTAGCCATCTTCGAGTCCATGCCACTCCGTGCCGTATATAACCCAATAACCTGAGATAAACATGCTAAAAAGTCAACATAAAGGTTGAGTGAAATTCATAGGTTTGATAGACAGTTTGAATACAAGTAATAGTGCAATAATTATACAAACACAATTATTATGAAAATGTTATTGTTATGATCTTGGGTCACGTTATTATATACCCGTTATTTGTAATAATTGCAACGAATGCAATTATCATAGTAACCGTGTATTACTGCGTTATTGTCTTGTTTGGTCTGTCTGGTCTTGTCTGGTATAGTATAGTCTGGTCTAAGCTCATGGCACACAAACTGACTAGTGTATATATATACCCAAAATGATGTGATATATATATATATATATATATATATATAGAGAGAGAGAGAGAGAGAGAGAAAGAGAGAGAGATAATAGCCCTCGGTATAGGTAATTGCCATATACCTATGAAATTCAAATATAGTGTGTTTGGTTACCTATCCGGCTAACACAAACAGGATTCGTCAATCCCGATAGATCTATCCACAATATTTGCGTTTACTCCGAAGAGTAATTAATGGTCCATGATAATGAGGGACTTTTGGCATAATGTAACTTAGACAGTAATTGTAATAGTGTATCAGGATAGCATTATAACGTTAAAAAAAAACCTGTATTCTGTTTAAGCCATGTAATAAAGTCTGAAAAGTAATCACATTGTTATAAAGATAAACGAGTATGTAAAAAGAGTTTGTACAAGCATGTTATCCCCCTCAGGGGTTTTATAAAAACTTGTAAAAATAAAGTAAAGGCGAGGTTTTATGATTTCACTAAATCCTTGAAAAGTAATCACAATTGTTATAAGATACACGAGTATTAAAAGAGATTTGTAAACAAGCAAGTATCCCCCTTGCGTGGTTAATAAAATAAACCCCCCAATCTAAAACAAATAAGTAAAAGGCGAGTAAAAGAACTTCACCTGATAGATTAGATGTATTAAAAATAATCCAAAATGAAGAGCTGACGACCTATCACAATCTTAAACCGTGGAAGGTTGATTATATAAAATGAAATAGTAAATAGCCACACCCATCACGCAACCTGAGTAAATATGTTGAGTCTAGAAGTATGTACTACTAGAACATTAGTTTATAAAGAGATTATGTAGTTTGATTGAAGAGTTTGGAATTATTGTATCACACACCGTTTAGCCATCATAATTCAGAAGTCATTTCAGTAAACGTTTGAGGAGCAAGGGCAACTTTAAAATCGTATAACCCAACCAACTCAGTCAGAACGTAATACCAAGATGAAACCTCTTAATATGAAGCTCCCTAGTATTGTGATACGATATAATCAGTTTTAAGCGTTTTGATCAATATCTGGAAATGTTAAGCACGAGAAGCGTTAATTAAAGTTATGTCTTGTAATGTTTTTGGAATGGTTATTATACGTTCCAAAATGTTACATTTTAGACCTTTAAGTTTTAAAAGTGGCAAAATATACCCTTGAGGTTTGCACTTTTATGAGTTTGGTCTTTTAAGCTTAAAAGATATACAAAGTAAACCTTGTACTTTGTAAAGTGACATAATAGACCCCTATAGTTATAACTCTGATAAAATGACATTTTCAGCCCCTTTAGTTATATGTTTCAGAAAGTTACGATATATACCCCTTGCATGGATAATATTTACAAAACATGTCCAATATTATGCCAATGAAAGATTATTTTAACATTCAATAGATATATTATAAAGTATAATGAACGAAAATATGAAGATTTAACGCATTACGTCAAGTTTTAAAATAAATGATTCGTAAAGCTAGGAAGCAAAACGGGTCAAATTAGGGCTTTAAATAGTAAACGTGCGGTTTAAAAGTTTCAAATTCCTTCAATAATCAATAAAGTGGTTATTTTAACATATTTTAAGCATGCTAGAAAGATTAATAACAATATTTAAACCATTAAGAACATTTAGTTTTATGAAAAACGTGAAATTAGGTTTTGGGTGTATTGGTTTTGGATCAAAAACTGGAAAATGAGCCGAATTGAGTTGTGAAAATTTAACAAGAGTATAATTTAGGATCATATGAACATGATAAGGAGAGTAAGAAGCAGAGAAGTAGAATATCTAGAAACTGGGTTTGAGCATTCAAGGAGCAAAAATGGTGGAAATGAGTACGTTTCGGTAGTATTTCCACTCCGTATACGTCATGTATCTTGTTCCAGGCTACAAATCTTCAAGCTTTGCTTGTTTTCTTGTTCCTTAGATCTTATTAGTACTTATTTGGAGCAAAGGATTTCTGCCGTTTAATTAAGGGATAATAGATAAAGAGTGGGGGACTGAATGAAAAACAAGGCAAAAACATCCCTAATAATATAGGTATTTTTTGAAACTTAGGGACCAAGGAGACTTTGTAATCTAGTTTGGACATGTAAGGGGTCTAGATTATGATGTGTAGAAGCTATTAGGTGAGTTGTGTAAGCTAGAAACTAGCTTTGGTGTGTTGGTTTGTTCCTAGTATGCCGCGGCTAAAGAACGGAGGCAAAGAGGTGATGTGGTTCATTTTAAGACCAAGTATACACTATATATTTGTTATAGCAGCTAAGTAAGCAACTTAGGAACACATGTGGGTGAGTTATATTTTGCAAGGAGATGCTTTAAAATGGGTTTAAATTCACAAGGAATGGGTCTCCAGATTCAATTAGAGTCCCTTTATAGGTGCTCTAACTCTTGTTTTTGGCTATATTTTCGCATACATTGATCAAGTAAAATGTTTAAGAACCTGTTGTTCTCATGGGTTTGAAATATTATTTGAGAATACATTTGATTAACAAATGTTACATTGGTTTGGTTAGAAACAGTCAAAATTAAATAAATAAGGCGCGTTCACATAGGGCTCATTAGGGTTTTCTTGTGCTTTCATTGGCTATAATTCATGTGGTAATAATGGATCAAGGTGTGATGATAATATTGATCTTAGTGCATTGTATAATGTATAATCAATGAGGATTGATCATTGGGTTTAAGTTACTATGAAATGTGTGTGAGTGGGAGGTTCACATGAAAAGTTGTAAATATAATGTGAGTCTGCGGGGGTGGATAGGGTTTTATATGTTGATTATATCGGTGTTAATGTTGAGTGAGTAGTCAATGGCTTTAGGTGGATAGACAGTGGTGTCACAGATAGATTGTCTAGATGTTATGTGACACTGGATGGAGGGATCAAGAAGTTGTGATATTATCTATTGATTAAGACATTCTTCGTTTCTTTGGGTGGTGATTTTCACATAGACTTATTGGTAGTTTATTAGAGAATAAATTGTGATTGAGAGTTTGTGATAGGTACAAGCAATATATATGATGAATTGGATTGTGGAGAGTTGAAGAGAGAGATTATTTATCCAGATTATATTATCGAGATATGCAAACCAGAGTTAAACTGAGCCTATGATACAGTAGAAGATTGTTATAACCTCTATTACAAAACACAAACATGCCGACAATTTGAAGATTGAGTCGAGTGATAGCGTTAGTAAACGAGGACCTCGAGAGCTCAGAGGGCGGCAAGGAGAGATGTGTGTATAAATGGATAAAAACGAAGAAACAGGTCATAGTGTAGTATTTAGCTCGGGTTAGGGTTTCTGAGTTTTGAATTAGGGTTTTAAGAGTAAAAATGTGTATGGAAGTTTATGAATAGAATAATTAGGGTTTACACAGTGTATATTGAGTGTATTAGCTTTACACAAGTGATGTGAAGAATTAGAATGAAAACGGAGGGAAAACGGCTATTTTAGATGTTATGCTTAATGACTTGTACATTTGGCTTTGAAACTTGAAGAGATTTTATATTTCAAATGAGATGTTATATTGCTTGTACATATGCTTTAGTGGCTTGTGCATTCACTTTAGATATTAATCATTCATGGAATTAGGGTTTAGAGGCATACGATAACGGTTTAAAGCCCGTTTTGATATAACGTTACGAATGGTACATTATAGGAATAATGTACTTTGTAATAAGGATATGATGATATTGACTTGACATATTGTGATGTTTGCTTGACATATATGAAGACATAATGGCCATAGATAGGTTGCGTGAGCTTGTCTACTTTAGTTATGCAAGTTACCTTGCTTAATGAGATATTGACAATGCAAGTAATGTAATAAAGCGAAAAATTTCCCCGTATAATTGTGATAATAGTAAAATAAGTTTTGCATTTGATGAAAATTCTTGGGTTGTTATAGTCTCCACCCCTTACAGAAATCTCGTCCCGAGATTTAGTTGAAAGTTATAGTGGTATTGTTTGGAAATAGATGTAGGTACTGGGCATGAATTTGATTTTTATGTTAGGTTAATCAAGGTCACAAGTCCACGTGTGTGATGCATTTATAATTATGTTGTACACCATAATTATAATTACCTCCTTTCACACGTCTACTTATTTTCAAGACTACACCTCTTGATGACAGCCAATAGAATTTCTTCAGATCCTGATAGAACCTGGGTGGATGAAATACTTTGATTTGTGGAACCTGTGGGTTATGGGCCCACCACGCTTCTGCTGCGCTACTCTGATCGTAAAGAATCGCTATTCATTAACCTTTAAAAGTCAACATCGAATAAGAATGCTATCACAAGTCTTTGTCAAAATTTTCATACCTAGTGGTATTGAAATCATTTGACATTGTATAGATTCTTGTGTGTTTCCTTGTTATTATGTTGCAGAATATAACAGAAATTTTTTAGAATACAGAGATCATGGAATGAGTAATGTCAAGGAATGATTATGAATTTGTAAGAGAGTTGCTAATCACGTGAGATACAGATTTTGAAATGAACAGATGATGAAGGTAATGAAGGTAATAATGATAATGATTAAGGAATTGTTTGTACAAACGGATTGAAAGAAACTTGTTTGTGCGGGATGTTTATATGACTTAAGCCTACTTACTTTATAATTTGTCCACTTACAAAAACGAAGCGTTCAATCCTTGTATACTGAGAAATTTATAAATTCATATTTCAGAGATTTATAATTTCCTTATTCAAATGAAGAAGTAACCTAATTCATTTCAATAAGATAATTATAAATCGTCTTACCTAAGCATAAAAACACAAATAAGTAATGTTTAAAAATGAATGAGTATTAGATAATTAAACTGAGATGTTGATTGTACGGACGCCCATATAATCGAGGATGATAATTTATGTTGCAAAGGTATGAGGAGAGTATTCAGAGTTTGAACATAATAGAATCGATGGAATTGACAAATAATGTCGAGTTTTGATATCATCAGATAACAAGATGTAACGAAATCATCACTTTATTATTTCATGGATAGCTTTACATATGAAACTCTAAAAAGAGTTGATACTTATGCTACGTATCTCGTAGTAGAATTCTAGATAAAAGTAACAAACGAAAAAGATTGTGGCTTGATGATTGAAATTTTCAGATTAAAGAAGATTCTGATGAACTTGAATATCCTCGAGAGTTGTTTCTAGGGTAGAAATCCTAAAGTGAACAAAAGCAAGATTGGCTCTAAGTATGCTTTTATGTGGCCTTGTTGTTTGCTTTTGGGCACTGATTCGCATAATGTCCTTTCTTTCCACAGGCATTACAAGTTACGGATAGATTGTTTCTAGTGGTTGATCTTTTGTTTCTGCAGTTCTTGGTTAGATGTCCTATCTTGTTGCAAGTTTGACACTTGACAGTGCAAGGACCTATGTGATGTAGGGTGCATCTTTCACACAAGGGACGATTTCCAGTATACCCATTGGTGGCAGTATAAGTCCTGAAGGTTTCTTGCTTCCTATTCTGCAGCTGGTGGTGATCATTGTTACAGTTGTTATTGTTATAGTTATTATGATAGTTGTTGTTGATGATGTTTCCCTTATCCTCAATCTTTCGTTTACGATCATTAGCTTCTTGTACGGAATCATGCTTTATTATCTGATCCATTAATCTCTAGGCTATGTTGATGGTTTCCTCCAAAGTTTGAGGCTTCGAGGCAGTAACATTTCCTTCAATACTTCTGGGTAATCCATTGATGAAGATTTCCACGAGTTTCTCATCATTTGGTACCATGTTTGGGCATAAGACGGATAATTCTTGGAATCTCCTAATGTAAGTCTTAAGATCATTTCCTTTCACAACCAAGTTGTAAAATTCGTCTTCCATTTTCTTGACTTCAGTTCAAGGGCAATACTTATCGGTTAAGAGTCTTTTCAATTCGGTCTAAGTGATTTGATTGGCTTGATCTATTTCAATAGGTTAAGCGTATGAATTCCACCAAGACAGGGCATCATAGGTTAAAGTACCAGTAGCATATGTCACTTTGTTTTCTTCGGCACAATGGCTATGAGAAAATACTAATTCATTCTGCTCAAACTAGCGAATGAGGTCAACTGCTCCTTCCGTATCATTGAAGTAGATAGGTTGGCAGCTAATGAACTCTTTATAGTTTCCCATTTTTGCTACAGGAGTTCCAGCAGGCCCGGTGTTCCTATTGGGATTACTAGAACTTGCCATTTATGCAGCTTGTGCTTTCAGAGCTGAGGAAATGCCATCATTAATTAGCTGCTGGATGGCAGCTAAAGTTATGGCTGGTGTTTCAGATATGGACGTCTTTTTGGGAGGCATTCTATCAACAGAGGATAACACGTAGTAAGAATGATATCATAAGTTTTAAAAAGTAATAAAAGAGAATGTGATGCTTAAAATTCTTAAAGGGAAATGCTTATTTTTGAATTTTTAAGTACTTAGAGGTTATGATAAAGACGGAGATAATGATGCAAATGGTGGAAATGATAATGAAAGAGAGATAAGTTGGAAACAATAAGGTATGAAACGAGATGAACAATAAGGTACGAAACGGGATTGCCTTTATAAATAACTTGCCTTTTTACTGTACATAGTCAAGATTTGACAAGCGTTTTTATTTATACCATACATCTCGTGGCTAGGATAAAGCTATAACTAGTCTAAGAGTTTGTTGATCCTGAGTTGGTAGATGACATCCTAAAGATCTTCCTGATCCGTTTGGTGACGAGCTTGGATTTTCTCAATGATTTGTTTAAGATCAGAAATTCTGTAGTGAGCAAAGGCAATCTTATCCTTTTGACCTAACTGCTTCTTTTGAAGTTTGATAATCTGAGAACAGACTTTCTCAAGTTCAATCTTTAGTTCGTTACTATTCCTTTGTGTGATCATTCTATTAATACGTCCTTCTTTTATTTTCTCAATACGGTGAAAAGAGAGTTCTTCTAAGTAATTCAAAATATCTTCGACTTGTTCCTTGTGATGTTTCAAATACATCTTAGTTGAACATTTCCCTATTTCAAATATCTAGGGTGGGTTAGGAGTATAAACTGAGGAAGATGGTGATACCAAATTACGGGTTTGATTCCGAGATGGATTAGATAACGTAGTTAAGGAGGAAGATGGGGAACAGATTCGTTTCTTAGGTGGTAATAGTTCTTCACGAACAAAGAAATATCGAGGATCAAATAGTAATGATGGTGGTAATACCGGAGATGGAGTCAAAATAGCTGGTGGAGTAATAGGATCTAGTGATGAAATATTTAATTCTTTAGCATAAAATGCTTGTACGTCCTTCAAACAAGGATTATTGTATAAAGGTGAGAATACTGGTTGGATCATATTATCTTTAGAGTTTTCCGAAGAGTTAAAAGAACTGCTTTCCGATGAAGCTAGGAAGTAATCCGGTGAGACCGAAGTATAGTTAAAAATATTCATAGAGGAAAAAGCATCCTCAATATCAGAAGTAGAGCGGTTGGGAGAAGACATCGTTCTGATAACAACCCAGTAAGTTATTTATGTAATAGTATAATAGATATGTATCTTTACATACTGTTCCGGAATGTAGTGGCACGGAGGACTTTGATGGCTGAAAAAG